>CAUYLG010032938.1:0-126912 GCA_963573385.1 Cacajao melanocephalus
TTACTGTGAAACTCTCAGTCCTCAGCGCTTCCAATTGCTGTTCTCCTTGTGGGGACGGGACCAGCCGAGCCGGAGTCATCCCGTATACTCCGCGCCGAGAAGCGCTGTGCTGGGGCGCCGGCAAAATAGCCGCGCCGGCCAAAAAAGTCGCGCTGGCCACCCGTGTGGCTCCTCCGCCGGGAATCTCCTAGTCTGTGGGCAACAAAAATTCGTCTGAAAGCGCGGCGTCCACTCGCTCTCTGCGCTTTCACTGGGAGCCACAATCCTGAGCTGTTGCCAATCGGCCATCTTGGATCTCTCTCAAATTCTTATTTTAACTTGAAAGGTAGGTTTGAACGTCTCTGTTTTACAGATGAAGAAACTGAGATTCACTGAGGTTAAATGGCCCAATGTCACACAAATGGTAGAGCCAGAATTCGTACCTGACTCTGCCTGGCTCTGAAGCTGGCCAGTGTTCTCTCCACTGCACCTGTGGCTCTCCAACAATAATCACTGTCTGTCTTGAGCATCAGATACTGAGCACTTTGACTATGAAACTCAAATTTCCTCAGCAATCCTGGGAAGTTAACAATATTCTTGACTTTATAAATGAGGTTACCAAGGCTTGGAATAGCCAATAATTGCCACAAACTCAGCTACTAAGTGTCAATGCTAGTAGCTGATTTCAAATCCTTTCTGATTTCAAAGCCCTTCAACATGCTTTCTCTTGGGAGTCCATCAGCAAACCTCTATTTACAGTGGCAGACATACTTCTGTCTTCTTAACAAACGAAGCTTGCTTTTCACTGCCTGGTTCAATTCAGCTCACTTTATTGAGTGCTTTTTAAGTGGTATTAGGCTATGATGGCTTGTCATTGCTCCTTCACTAGTCGAGGTTCATCTTCTTTTTCAAAGTTGGATTCAAAAATTCTTTCTCTATGTAGTTTACACCACTTACTTCTACCTGACTGTGTTCACATTTATAAAACAGGAAGGTGATTGATTTGATTATACCCATGCTACTCAATGTGTAGTTTTTGAATGAGTCTTGTCTGAGATGGTTCTTGTCAGTTCATGCAAGATAAGTAAAGAAATTGAGTGTAAGTTTATAAACTATCATAGCAATTTGACATTGCTATAACACCCAACTGCATCATCAGTGGGGTCATATTTTGTCTTTTTCATTTCAGTTTTCTAGTAACTTATTTTTATTGTATTTTACAAAATAGTCTGCCACAGATTGGAAATTCTTAAAAAAAAAAAAAAAAAAAAAAAACCTGTACCACAAATAATTTGAAAAGCACTGATCTACAAATGGCAAACATAGGCCAAGTGTGGTCCACCACTTAATTTTTGCAAATAAAATGTTATTAAAACACAGTCACAGCCACTTATTTACATATGGTCTATGATTGCATCCATGCTATAATAGCAGTATTGAGTAGTTGTGACGGAGACCACATAAACCTTTAAGGAAAGGTTTGCTGACCCCTGATCTAGACCACTTGTTCTCAATCATGATTACACTAATTAGGAACTCCTGGGAGACATATTAAAAATACCAGTGGCTGGGTTCTGATTTCTTTGGTTTATGGTGCAGCCAGTACAGGTCATTTTAATATGCAGCAAAGTTTTAAACCACTGATTAAGATCGGTAACTTTCAACTTTGTCTGGGAATCAGAATCGCTGAGGATGCCAGGGATTCACTTTGAACCTACTGTATCAGAATTCTGGGAAGGGGGACACAGGCATGTTTGAATGTGTTTTTGCTAAGTAAATTCTCCACAGGTAATTGAGATGTTTAATAGTGATTGAGAGCCACTGATCTTGACCCAAGAGCAATGATTTTTAAAACTGTTACATATATCTAAACTACATGAAGAGGGTGCTAAGAATACATATTACCAAGCCCCACCTCGAGTGAGTCTAATTCAGCAGGTCTCAGATGGATGTGACCTAGGAATGTGTATTTTTAGCAGGCTGTAAGAAACATGGCTGTGCCGTAGCCAAGCAGGCATAGGCCGAGGTAAACATCCTTCATGACTCAGCGGGATTGGAGCGCAGGCACACATTCTCATGCCTTATATAATCACAGCTATCTAGACATAGCATAGAGAAGCTCATGACTTGGCTCTCAGCCACTATTGTTTGTAAGATATACAAATGTAACACTGACACTGTGAAAAAGCTGCTGAATAAAGCCATGTCTCATCTACCTCCTGTCTCTCAAGTGTTCTTCCAGCTCTCTGCCCCCATCTACCCATTCCCCTCAGACCTCAGCTGGGACTTGAACCTGACAATTGGCATAATCAGCAGGATGAGGTGAGTGGATCTTCATCTCTTGAGTCTTTTGGGTCAGCTATGTGGCCACAGCAGTGGAAACATGGGAGGCAGTGGACAGATCTCGTATGAGTGTGGAGAAGGCACCAGAGTAGCTGGAAGCACACAGCACCAAGAAGGAATGTACCTTTGCCAGCAGAGTTGATGGGTGTTTCTGACTGGACTGCCTGTAGTACATACTCAGTCCTTGCAGGACACAGTGCAAGTAAGGTAACTGCAGGCACAAGATGAGTACCTGGGGGCCCACATGTACAGCTTGGACCATAGCCTGGGGATGAAGGACCTCCAGACTCAAGCAGGGTGCTTAGAGACCCAGATAAACAGCCTGGAACAGGAGTTAGCAACAGCTGTTAGTGTGACCTTGAGCCCATCCTCCCAGCTGGACACTCTCATTTTGTCTGATGCCGAGGAGGAGGCTCTTCTACTGCTGGCTCACCCTATGATCCATCAGAAGGTAGAACATGAGCAGCAAGTGGGACCCCAGGAGAGAGCTCAGGGAACCCCCTCAGTGGTGGAACACATGTCTTATAGTCCTTATACCCCCACTGAGTTGCAGGAGTTAGGTAAAGAGTGCCGATAGCCCCTCCCTGCCTAGTCACTCCATCTTTGGAACAAAGGAGCTAACAACATTCCCTGCTCTGCCTCCAAGATAGGGAAGCTGGCTTCTATCACAACTCACTCCTCCCTTCATCAGTGGCTGCAGCTGTGCCAATGGTTAGCACAGGGGCAAGATGACCACACTTTAACTGAGTGGCTAATGGCAGCCATGCAGACTGTTTGGAATGATGCCGGAGAAATACCAGAAACTGTGAGTAAATGGCAATCATATGCTAATTTGGTGCAGCTACTCTAGGGGATGGGTATGCAGCAGGCTGTGTTTGATCTGAATACCTGGGGGCCAGATAATGAATGCTTTACCTCCCACATGAGGGATCTTGTGCTGGGCTCAGCACCCACAAACTCTTTTGGCTCTCTGGCTGCTGTCCTCACCCCATATGTGGGGCACCACATACATGATGTGACTACTGCTATGGCAGCCCTTGGGGAGGCAGAAGGACATCAGTGGGACCAGGGAGTCTGTGCCATAAAGAAGGGGAAGGTGCCCCCTCCACAGGTAACTACCCCAGGACATAACAAGGGGCCCCAGCAGGTGACCAACAAGCAAATGTGGTTTGATTTACTTTCAGCCAGGTTGCTCAAGAGAAAATTGACAGGCAACCCAATGAAATGCTGTTGGCTCTATGGAGGCAATTGTCCCCAGAGCAACAATTCTGGAAAATGCCCAAGAAGGCACAAAACACTATTGTTCAACCTAATCCCACTCAGACACTGCAGCTCAAGGACTATTTGCAGACAGGCAAAGATATGGAAGCTTTCTTGTTTGATTAGGAAACTGGCCGAGATGCCCAGCTTTGTGGGTTGGGGCCGGATGACCAGAGACCGCATGTGGAGCTGGCAATCCATTGCTCCCCTACTAATGTACAGCCGATCTTGGTGCTAGTAGATACTGATGCAGACTGTAGTCTAGTTTATGGGGACTTGAATAAGTTTCTGGACAAAACTGCCTTCACTGATGGTTACAGGGGCCAATCAGTGAAGGCGAAATCTGTCTCTGCATCTTGGCATTCACCACTTGGATCCCCACCTATACACTGTGTATGTCTCTCTTATACATGAATATTTTCTGAGGGTGGACATTCTGCATAGTCTGGATTTACACACCACAGCCAGAGAATTCAGACTTCCAGTTTGTACAGTAAAGCTGGTACTGCATGGACATACACATGACCAGTCCCAAGCTCTGCCAGAACCCTGGCAAGTTACCTCCACTCATCAATACCATTTGCCAGGGGAGCATGCAGAGATAACTGAGACTACTAGCAAGTTAGAGGAGGTGTAAGTAGTGTATAGCACCAATAGCCCCTACAAATCCCCAGTATGGCCAGTCAGAAAGCCTGATGGAACTTGGTGGATGACAGTGGATGATCAGGAACTGAATAAGGTGACACCTCCTCTGCATGCAGCTGTATCTTCCATCATGCATTCGATGGACCGCTTGACAATGGAACTAGGACAGTACCGCTTTGTGATAGACTCAGCTAATGCATTCTCCTTCACTGATATTGCTCCAGAGATCCAGGAACAGTTTGCCCTCACATGGGAAGGACGACAGTGGACTTTTACCACACAGCCACAGGTGCAGTGGTGCATAGCCCCACCATTTGTCATGGTCGTGTTGTCATGGATTTAGCTGTTTGGAAATGTCCAAACGGGGTCCTCGTGTTTCATTCCATTGATAATATTATGTTAACCTCTGTTTCTCTTGCAGATTTAGAAGCAGTGGTGCCCCTCTTGTGGCAACATTTGGTAGCATGTGGTTGGGCTGTCAACAAATCCAAGGTCCAAGGGCCTGGACTGTCTGCCAAATTCTTGGGAGTTGTTTGGTCAAGTAAAACAAAGGCCATCCCAGAGGCCATCATTGATAAAATCCACGCATACCCCTGACCCACCACAGTCTGCAGCTGCAGATTTCTGTGGGCCCCTTGGAGTACTGGCGGCCGTTTGTGCCCCATTTGACTCAAATGATAAAACTATTGTACCAGTTAACGAAAGAAAGGGGCTACCTGGGATTGGGATAATGAGGCTGAAACAGGCTTTCTGGCCGCCAAGTAGGCCGTTCAGCAAACAAAGCCCTTACAAGTAATTGATTGGGGTGCCCATTTGAACTTGATGTACCGTGTAACCACAGATGGTTTTGGCTGGGGCCTATGGCAGCGCACAGAGTGCTTTTGAATGCCGGTAGGTTTTTGGTCCCAGTGTGGAATGGATCTGAGCTCCAGTATTCATTAAGAGATAAGAAATTAGCTGCATATGCTGCCCTTCAGGCCTATGAGAGCATGACAGGATGGGCTACAGTCGTCATGCAGATAACTTACCCAATAGTGGGGTGGGTACATTCATAAGTAATGACCTCCTGGACTAAGACAGCACAGACATCCATTTTAGTGAAGTGGAGTGCCTACTTGAAACAGCAGAGTATGCTGAGTACAAGTCCCCTAGCAGCAGAGTTACAAGAAGTCTTGGGACCCACAGTCCTAATGCAAGATAAAGCCATGGGGCCTGAGGCACCCCTAGACCCTGAGCCATCACTGTTTAAGAAAGGGCATCCTCCCATTCCTAATTGGGCATGGTATACAGATGGGTCCAGCCAGGGTGCTACTGCTGCCTGGACTGCTGTGGCAATCCAGTCTACATTGACACCATATAGTTTGATACTGGGTGTGACAAAGCAGCCAATGGGCTGAATTCAGAGCAGTGTGGATAGTGATTACCAGAGAGAGTCATCTATGGTACTTTGCACCAATAGCTGGGCAGTCTATCGAGGTTTAACCTTGTGATTGACTACCTGGAAGTTACAGAATTGGCTTGTAGGCCCTCAGCCCATTTGGGGCCAAACTATGTGGCCAGACCTCTGGGAAATAGGTCATCAGAAAGATGTAACTATATATCATGTGTCAGGCCATATGCCTTTGGCCACCCCCGGTAATGATGAGGCAGATGCCTTGGCCAAGGTCCCATGGTTGGGGTTGGCACCTACATGACAGGTAGCTTTGTGGCTACACGGAAAACGGACAAATGGAGTTAAACTGATGGAACAGGTCAATAGGTGCTGGCCTCTGTCTTTGCCCTCATAGGACCTTTTGGAGGCCTGCCAGAAGTACCCAGCGTGTGTGCTCACTCATACCCTAGACAGAGACACTGCCCAGTGTAACACAACAAGTGACAGTAGGGCAGATGCCCTTGACCAGATGGCAAATAGATTACATTGAGCCACTGCCAAAATTGCAGGGCTACACATATGCACCGATGGCTGCAGACACAGCCACTGGCTTGTTGTTCACCTCCCC
Source organism: Cacajao melanocephalus (assembly GCA_963573385.1). Taxonomy (NCBI): domain Eukaryota; kingdom Metazoa; phylum Chordata; class Mammalia; order Primates; family Pitheciidae; genus Cacajao; species Cacajao melanocephalus. Next base: position 6,228 of record CAUYLG010032938.1, read on the forward strand.
TTGCAGGGTGGCCAGCCAGCAACACACCATTCGAGCCCTGCACACTTACGTGCCTTATACGGCCTTCCTCTGGCCATTGAAAGTGATAGGGGACACATTGTACTGGACAGCAAGTACAACAGTGAGCACTAGCAGATGGACATACAATGGGAGTTCCACATTCCTTATAACCCACAAGCCACTGGCATGACTGAGCAATATAACGACTCCTGAAGAACGGGTCACATTTGCATGTTACTCCCCCATCTTTGTGGGGCTAGAGTTCCCGGTTGGACCTGGTGCTTCAAATCTTGGTTGAGCAGCTACAGAAAGGCAGCCCAGTCCTGGTGGAGGTACTGTTACACTGTTCCACTGCACCCATCCAGCTTTCAGATACACACCAAGAATGACCTCCTCTGACCAGGCATAGGGACAAATGGTAATCTGTTGTTGCCTCCCCTGATGCCCCTGAAGGGAGGGGAACAGAAAACCTGGTGTTGGCCATGGACCCTCCAAGTCCCCCATTACAGATGGTTGGCTATTATAGTCCCCTTAAGGGAGGGTATGCAGTATGACTTGCATGTCACTCCTTGGGTATTTAATGAGTAGCCTCCATGATTGACCATTCGTACAGGAATGGCAGGAAAGGGACCCTCCTCTGGAGAACATATGTACTGTCTCTGTGGCTTATGATGAGCTCCCCTGTGACTTTAGCACAGGTACAAGACCCAAAAGAACCATGGGGAGCTAAGAAGGTGTGGTATCATCACCCAGGGCAGGAGCCGTTGGCAGCTGCATTGTTATCCAGAGATGAAAAGTTGGCCTGCATTTCGCCTGAGGCACATGATTTACCCCTGTAAGTACCTGTGCCTGCTTTGTCATTTCAGCCATAGGTTGGCATGCTCCACCAGTATTGTGGACTGGGCCCACACCTATGCCCAGGTGACCAATGTCTTCAACTGTTGGATCTGCAGCATCCTTCCAGCGGGAGCTGTGGACAGCTTGCCCTGGCAAATGCATCCAGCTTCTGTGCAGAACTGCTCATGGCTAAAGACTTGGGGTCCCATAGACAATGGGTGGGATGCATCACGGTGGGCTTTGGATAGAGCATATTGCAAAACTCATGGCAAGGCTGCCCCCTGGCTGACTCACAGCATCCATGACGGATGGGGCTGGCTAATGGGAAATCACATGGTGCCCCCATTGCAGGTGCCATGATGTATAGAGCAGCACTGGGGTAAAGTCACTGTGGGATGGCTGCCCGCTGAGGCCTGTGCAGACATAACATATGCCACACACCTTGCCAAGCCCAGGCCCCATGGACTTTGTGTCCCCTGGGAGTTTATGGATCTGTGGGAACAGAGGATGGCCATATCTGCCAGCCAATTGGACTGGACGTTATAGCTGGGAGTGGCCTTCTGTGCCTGCCACTGTGCTTCCCACATTGTCTAGTTGCCCACATAACTGGGAGGCGTTCTGTTCCCACTTTTTGTGAGTGCGGCAGGCCCCCTGGTGGTTCTATCCCTTAGCAATAACTATTCCTGGGGCAAGTGTCACCACTGTAGAGATACAGGTTACAGCCTTTGCAGAGCACGCGGCTCGGGCCCTAACTTGCATCTGAGTTGCCCTCCTTTTGCTAACTGATGAAGTTAATCAGATCAGGAAAGTGGTGCTCCAAAACCGGATGGCCCTAGACATGGTCACTTCTGCCCAAGGTGGCATTTGTGCCTTGTAGGGACATAATGTTGTACATTAATGTTGTACCTTCATCCCTGACAACCACCAAAACATAATGGCAGCTTTACAAGTGGTGTCACGGGAGATTAAGGTGATCGAGTGCCTTACTGGCGACCCCCTGCAGAGACAGTGGGCATCTGTGAGCTCTGGCCTCTGTTGGGCTCTCATAACCAGAGGTAGCACAGCGGGTTGTTGCTCTCTGTGTCATTGCTGTGGCCTATAGGTCCAGGTTGCTGCCCTATGTGCAAGAGTCCCCACTAAGAGAATCCCCTTGGCCTATGGGGTGGAGCGTAAGGAACATGGCTGCACTGCAGCTAAGCAGGCATAGGCCAGGGTAAACATCCTTCATGGCTCAGCAGGATTGGAGCACAGGTGCACATTCCCATGCCTGATGTAATCACAGCTATGTAGACGTAACATAGAGATGCTCATGACCTGGCTCTCAGCACTATTGTTTGTGGAGTGTATAAACGTAACACCGACGCTGTGAAAGAGCTGCTGAACAAAGCTCTGCCTGCTGTCTCTCGAGGGTTCTTCCAGCTCCCTGCCCCCAGTCCACCCACTCCCCTCAGACTTCAGCTGGGGCTTGAACCTGACGCAAGCCCTGATAAATGCTTCTGGAGCAGAGGGCATCCTTGGCTCACACTCTGAAAAACACTGACCTAGTGCAATAGCACTTGGTATCTGTCCAGGCTCCCACAGAATGACTTAGATTCTGTGACTCATTTTTTTCCCTTTCTAAAATGAAGAGAATATCTCTTCTGAGCCTTCCTTTTTCAGGACTGTCCAAGTCCTGAATATGTTAATGCATGTGAAAGTGAAGAGTAATGCATATAGAGAAGCATAGGTATATATGCTCCCTGAAATATAAATGGTTGATAATGTACCTTGTTCTATCTCCAGACAAATTTACATTTATTCTAAGAAATCTCCAGGGGTATAATCTGTGCAGCTAGAATAGGCTCAGAGGAGGAGGTCTGGTGTTTGTATGGGACTTTCTCTGCATCCTTTCATTCATGTCCATATGATAATAGGAAGGAGAAGAAAAGGAAAGTTACTATCCTAAGCAAGTCACACAGATGATTTCCATTTGATCTTCACATTAGTCCTCTAAATTAGATATTGTTAGTCTGCTCACTTTAAAGAGGACGCAGATACAGATCAGAGGAGTTTGCCCAAAGTGACTGACAGCTAGCATGTGTCAGCGCAGGGATTTAGGGCCCAAGTCATCAGACTCTAGAGCACAACTTCTTAAACACACTGCCATTCTCCACTATGTGGAAAAACCACCTTGACTAGTGTCTTAGTCCATTTGGGCTACAATAACAAAATACCTTAGACTGAGTAGCTTATAAACAACATAAAGTCATTTCTCACCATTCTGTGGGCTGGAAAGTACAAGATCAGGGGGCTGGGAGATTCAGTATATGATGACGGCCCATTTTTCTGGTTCCTTCTCATTATATTCTTACATAGTGAAAGGGGCAAGGCAGCTCTCTGAGGTCTCTAAGGACACTAACTGCATTTAGCAGGAATGTGTTCTCATAATCAAATCACACTCCAAAGCCCCATCTCCTAATACCATCACATTGGTGATTAGGTTTTAAACATAAATTTGGGGGGACACCAATATTTAGACCATAGCAACAAGGAAAGGGAAGAGAGAGCTTCCTGAAAGCCATTCAGCCACCTATATGCTTCTTTCTGGTGCAGCATTTGCTCAGAATTCCTAACTGTGGAGCTACATGCCCTATGTAATCCTCTACCTGAAGTGCTTATGTAGGCGTGATGTAGGCTCTGCATGATACAAACACACTTGGAAAAACTTTCTTTGCCATTCAGTGGTTGCCATTTCTGAAGTAATCCTATGACCTGACCATTATTTGGGAGCTATCAGCAGCAAACAAAGCAGAATTCTCAGCATAGGAAGAGAAGCAGAATCATAAAAAAAAATAATAATAAGCACTGAGTATTTCCTCCCACCCTACCGGGAGAGCATGACAAGCCTGGGGACTTAGTATTTCTAAAGATTAACTCTATAAGAGTAGAGAGCAAGGGCAGGACTGGGAAGGGGGTCTGCCCTATGATACCTCTAAGCACACCATCTATTTGATTGAGTGCAGTTGAACGTAAATTGTTTTAGCGAGTTTTGGGGTGATACAAGAACTGAGACAACATATATAATGGACCAGATCTTTAATCTATAAGGTCATGGACCATTTGAGGGTTGGTCCAGTTGCAGCTGCTAGAGGCTTTGTCCAGGAGCTGCTGGGAGTAGGCATCTCTGTCCCAGATAAAGTTATTTTGGTTTTTTTTGTAAGAGTCTCTGTCCCAGGGAAAGGGAGCTGGCTGAAGCAGAGGTCTCCACCCACTCACCTGTCCTACTCCTACCTCCCCTACTTCTCCCCAGTTCCCTCCGCTGTCCCAATTCCTCAGATCCAGGGAATGTGAGCCCCTTTTCTTACCATGAATTCTAACTTTCCTTTCCCCCTTCCCCTCACTACCCGGAGCAGTCCCGCCTCTCTGCTCCCTGCAGCAGACTGGCCTTGAGAGCAGCTGTCAGGGTATGGCTGTTGACCTGCTGCTGACCTACTGCCTTCCAGGTCAACTATCCTCAACACTGTTCCCCAGAGGAGCCCAGAACTCTCTGGAACCTGCTGTAATATGGAAGTACCTTCCAGTAAAGACAGCCTTTTGTTGATCTAACTCAGGGGTCAGCAAACTCTGCCCCAGTAAACTTTTATTGAAACACAGTCACATCCATTCATTTACATAGTGTCTATGGCTGTTTTTCTGCTACAAGCCAGAGTTGAGTATGTGTGATCGAAACCTCACGGCCTGCAGAAAGCATACAATATTCGCTCTCCAGCTATTTACAGAAAAAGTTCTTTGACTGTGACCCAGACCAGGCTGCCGTGGTTCTAGTATGGAGAAGTGGTTCTTGGGTGTTTTCTTCAGAAGTTTCTTGAGGCTTTGAAAGACATTGGTGAGGGCCATACAACAGAGAGGTCAGTAACAAAAGGAGGCATGATTGCTAGCTTGCACCCACAGAGCAGGTCAGGAGAGACAGCAAGGGGTGGAGCTCTTATCTGCTGGTTGAAGCAGGGCAACCATTCCCTGTACAAAAGCCCTTTAATTTTCTCACCACTCAGTTCAGCAAGAGCCTCTTGGTGATACAGGAATGGAAACAAAAGTGCAATGGAAGCTGACCAGGAATTTGTTAATACAAATCTATGCAACTTTTCTCTAAAGGGAGACATATTGACTGGTAAAATGCAAGATTCCTGCAGCCCCTTGCTGATCAAGCCCAGGATAGAGTTCATGGCTTCCACTCACTCCGAATCCTTTTCATTAACAATAAAATTACTTGGGTCATGAGTAGTCAACCCCTCCACCCACACATAATTGGCCATGTAATGTTAGCATCATTTTAATTTAAGGATTAATAAGAATATTAATAATATTAATAATGTTATAATATCTACTATTACTATTCTGTCATATATTAAGACATAATACATTACTTACACTTCCAGGAATTATGTGCTTTACCTCATATATGGCAACTTGACAGACTCAAAATAGTGCCAGATTCTGCCCATTTCTTCTTTATTTCAATCCCGCACCCCCGACTCCCACCACCACCGTGACTATCCCCATGGTTGGTTGGATGCTGCCCCATATCTGGCAATAGAACAGAGGTTAACTGGGGCTCCTGATGGTCTTGCTCTGAAAACATCTCTGAGGCACTGTAGTACTCAGATTTCTCAAGGGTCCCCTCCCAGTGCTATGTGGAGGCCAGATCATAACTTAAAACATGTTCTTCATCATCACTGCTCTAGAAGTTGCCTCTGAAGTACTACAGCACTCTGCATATTCATTCTAATATCACGATTGTCTCTGAGACACCGTGGCGCTGCAGTCTCTTTCTCATCTTTGTCCTGGATGAAAATTGCTGGTCTTGGGGTCCCTGGGAGAAGCCTTGCTGCTCCTTTCTGATGACATACTATCTTTAGAACATGTCTGTTACTATTGCTGATGCTCCTCAGCTAATCCCCGGATGCCATTAATTTATTCAATTATTCAAAGAGCAAGTTGAGCAGCTCCTATGTGGAGAGAGTGAACAAGAAACAGTCTTGACTTTAGAGGAGCCTGCAGGCTAGGTAGGAGAGAGACAAAAATATCACATAACGTAGTCATGGAGCCCAGGGTTCTGTGGGAGCTTAGATTTGGAAGTGATGGTTTAGGAAAGCTTCCTGGAGAAGAAACATCAAGATGCATTTTAAAAGACAAATAGGAGCCAGGAAAATGGACCTAGGACAGGGATGGAGCTGTAGGCAGAGGAGCAACATATACATTGGCCTAGAGGCTTAAGAGAGAGTTATGGGGTTGGAAAAAAAATATGTCTCTGTCTTCCTTGACTTGTGGCACATGCAGATGTGCCTATGGTGCCCAGACTTCAGGCCCTACCAGAAGCTTAGCAGCAAATATGAGGGCAGCTTAGCTGCCCTCCATGAGAACTCAGACTCTGCCTGGGAAAGTACATTCCTGGTGTTGCACCACTGTGGAATCATTCTTTTCTCTTCCTCATGCTCCTGACATGGGCTGTGGGTCCACCTAACCCTGGACTGACTTGACCTTCTATTAGCTGAGAGATATTTGTCTATATCATGCTGATATTTAAGGTGATGTCCTTAAGAGAAAAAAATTCCTATCTGTCGCCTTTCTAGGTGCTCTGTGGCCTCCAGGCAAATTAGACCACCATCTCACTCTATGGAACAGCAATGACCCAGTTTCTCCAGAACCATGTGTGGGCCCTCAGTAAGGTTCACTAGACTCTACTGGGCCCTACACTATTCTTACACAATCATGATTAGCTACTGGTTGAAAATTGTGACTTTTACTTGTCTGCACATTGATTGAACTAAGAGAGACAAGAAGAATATTGAGGGCCTTGCCCCAGTTCTCAGAAAGAGAAAACATCTAAAACAGTTAATCTGGGGTTTGTGCTTGGCTTTATGACTTTCGTGAGGTTTGTTCAACTGATGCCAGCAACATCTGGAACTGGAAGCCTGACTGGTCATATTGCAATAAAAGCAGGCTTACTTGGCTGGGTTTCCCTGCAGGAAGAACTCTAAGAGGGAGAGCAGCAGAGAGGGTGCAAGGCCACCAGAGGCAGCGAGTGGGCAGAAAGCATGTGGGTTTCTGCCTGAGGAGAGAGTAGCCATTTGAACTGGTTAAGACAGGACCCAGGAGGTAAGAACCACCACCCGAAAGCAGGTGCTTTACAAAGTTCTGGGCTTTAACCAGGCCAGTGCCTCTCCTCCTGCAGCCTCCTCCCCTTTCACTTCTAGGCTTTTAGGACTGTGCCCAAACATCCCTCAGCAATAGTCTACCCCACTCTAAGCCAGGCTGCTGACCCTAAACCTACACCCCCAGTCTTCTCTGATCAAAATATTTCTGACTACCATTATATTTGTTTAAAAAGCCCCAGTGGGCAAAGAAAAAAAATGCAAGAAAGGGTTAAGTTAAAGTTTTAAGGGTGACTTTTGCTGTCATAAAAATTTTTTACAGTTATTATGATCATATTTTGTTAATAAAAGTAATATTGTTTTCATTATGTTCTCTTTCTTTCCAGATTTTTAAGTCCACTATGTTGCCAATCTATCATAGATTTGGTCAGTGTTATGTGCTAATTGCTTAAAGCCCCCCACTCCCAGAAGCAACTTTGCTGTTAAGGTGAATTTCTGGAGTCACTGACGTACAAATAATGTATTTCTAATATCATCTCATGGCTGAGTTTTTGTAAAGATTATGTGTAGAATCCCAGAAACTTAACAGCTGGTTAAAATCTTGCTGTCCATTTAGTAAAACCTTCCACCCAGTGGTAGAATTCTCTCTGCAACACCCAGAACTACCTGACCACTTCCAGTTAGGGGAACTCTTTCTGTGAGAAGGAGTCTACTCAACCTTTGGATAGTTTTGAATGTTCAAAAATTCTTTTCACTAAAAGCAAATCTGCTTTCTTGAAGATTCCTCTTACCAAACCACGTTAGGCTCTGTGGAGCAACTCTAAATAGGTCTAATCCCTTTCCTGAATGGTAGCAGGTTGCCAGCTATTTGCTCTTACCAACAGTGCTGCTATGAATGTTCTTGCCTTTGCCTCCTAGTGCATACAAGCAAGAGTATCACAACTAGATGCGGAATTGATAGACCACAGGATAAACAGATGTTCATCTAATAAGAATAACCAAGTTGTTTTTCAAAGTGCGTGTATCGTTCTCTACTCCTACAGGGTGATTTCTATCTTCTCTTCCTTTGCAGTGTCTTTGGATGAAGAGAAGTTTTTAATGTTAATCTTTTCTTTTATAGTGTGTTTTGTCTTAAGACATTCTTTCTTATTCCAAGGTCAGAAGACATTCTCCACATTTTACTTCGCATTTTTTTTTTTTTTTTTTTTTTTTTGTGACAGAGTTTCACTCTTGTTACCCAGGCTGGAGTGCAATGGTGCAATCTCGGCTCACCGAAACCTCTGCCTCCTGGGTTCAAGCAATTCTCCTGCCTCAGCCTCCCGAGTAGCTGGGACTATAGGCACGCATCACCATGCCCAGCTAATTTTTTGTATTTTTAGTAGAGACAGGGTTTCACCATGTTGACCTGGATGGTCTCGATCTCTTGACCTCATGATCCACCCGCCTCGGCCTCCCAAAGTTCTGGGATTACAGGCGTGAGCCACCGTTTACTTCGCATTTTTAAAGCTTTGTCTTTTATGTTTTCTTTTATAATACATCTAGAATTGATTTTAGGTATGGAGAATTCTGGGGAACCAACTTAATATTTTTTCTATGTAAATAATCAGTTGTCCCAGTACCATTCATTGAATAGTTTTTTCTTCCACCAACAAATTTGTGGCATCTGTATCACTTGTCAAAGTTCCATATATGTATAGGCTTTTTTCAAGGTTCTCTATTTTTATCTAGTAATCTATTTGTCTATTTCTGTAGCTTTATAAGTCTTAACAACGAGTGGGGCAAAGATCCCAATGTTTTTTTCTTATTTCATGTCTCTTTGCTCTTACATATACATTTTAGAATCGGCCTGTTGAGTTCCAAACCTTGGAAGTGTAATTGAAGTTGCATGAGTTGATCAACTTGGAGATACTTAACATATTTATGATAATGAATCCTTCTATTTATAAACTCAACGATCTCTCCATTTAAGTTTCCTTTCTTCCTATTTCATTTTTAAAATTTCTAACTACAACTCTTGTACATCTTTTGTTATATTTATTCTTAAGTACCTTATTTTTTATTGCTATTACAAATTATTTCCTTTCTAAAAATTCTTTTGTTTCTTGCTGGCACATAGATACATAAATTTATCTTTTATTTCATATTTTAAGTCAGTCACCTTGCTAAATTCTATTATTTCTCTTTCTATTGTTTGGGATTTTCAGTGTAAACAAATCTATTATCTGAAATTATCAAATTTTTTTCTATTGTTATGCTTCTATTTGCTTTTTGTTGTCTTATCATGCAGCTAGAATCTTCAGTAAAATGTTGGTTAGAAGCCATAATGATGGACATCCTTGTCTTCTTTCTGATGCTTCTGACATCCCTCATTTACAATAATATTTTATGTAAATTTTTGCTAGGTAGTCTTTATTAGGATAAGAATATTTTCTTTTATTCATATAATTTACCAAGAATTATGGAATGGGTGTGGAATTCTAGAAAAATCTCTTTCAAAAAAAAAGTCAGGCTCACTGAGGTATAATTTACATAAAATCAAATTCACACTTTAGAGTGTACAGTTCAGTAAATTCTCACAAATATATGCAGTTATAATACAACCATTACAGTCAACACATAGATATTTCCATCACCCCAAAAATGTCCTCATTCCTCTTTGCAGTCAATCCCTTTGCATTCTACTTTCTAATGAAAGATTGAGTTTGTTAATATTTTGTTAATAATTTTTGTGTGTACATTCATTAGTGGTTTTGTCCTGTAGTTTTACTTCTTGTACTGTATTTGTCTGATTTTGGTATTGAGATTATTCTGGCCACATACAATACTTTGGGGAATATTCCTTTTCCTTATATTTTGTAAAAGAGCTTCTATAAAATGGGAATGATCTGTCCCTTGAAAATTTGGTAGAATTCACCTGTACAACTGTAGGCTATGCTGCTTTCTTTATAGAAGAGTTTTAAATACTGCTTCAACTTATTGTATAAGAATAGAACAATTCAGGCTTTCTATTTTGTCTAGAGTCGGTTTTAAGTTCTAGGAATTTATCAATTTTATACCTCTGTTTTCAAATTTATTGGCATAAAGTTGTTCATAATAGCTTATCACTGCTATATGTAATTATGCTTCATACTGTTTATGCATTTTCTTTTGTATTCCTTATCAATATTGCCAGATATTAAGCAATTTTATTAACCTTTTCACAGATTTAACTTATGGCTTCCTTAATCCTCTTGAGTGTATCTGTTTTCTATTTCATTGGCTTTTACTCTCATCTTCATTATCTATTTCCTTTCTTTGAGTGTATTCTCTTGTTCTGTTTCTAATTTCTTAAGCTCATTACATTTAAACCTTCTTCTTTTCCAAAATCAACACTTAAGACTATAAATTACTCTCCAAGTTCTGATTTAGCTGCATGTCATATTTTGATATGTATTATTTTCATTATTATTCTGATCTGAGTAATTACATATGCAATACAATTTGTTCTTTGGCCCACAATTTGTTTAGAAGAGTGTTTTAAAATTTTCAAGTGTGTAAGGATTTTTCATCATTTTGTTATTAACTTTCACCAAATTGCCTCTTGTCATAGAATGTGGTCTTTATGTACCAAGTTTTAAATGTGTTGCAGCTTGCTTTACAAGATTATGATCAACTTTTGTGAATGTTGAGAAAAAGGAATTCTCCAGTTTGAAGGAGCAGAGTTCTATATGTGATCTATATATTAGATCAAGTTTATTTTATTGAAATCATCTGCATTACTATGTTCTTTTGGCATGTATAACCTATAATATTTCAAAAGATGTGTTAAAACCTACTTTGATGAAATTGTATCAATGTTTGTATTTATTGTTTTATATGCCTTCTTTGTTTTAGTATCGGTCTAAGCTCAATATTTTGATATAAGTGCAGCTATTGTCATTTGTCCTCAAGGCCACCCTACCTCGCCTGGCTGTCAAAGCACTATAATTCATATTCTGTCTATCTCTTGTCTCTCTATTTCTCTCTGTCAATGAATGAAGGGCCGTAGAAGACCTTCCTTCTTTCCTGACAGATTAGCAATATCTCTAAGTGTACATTCTATTCAGGATCTAGTTATTCTGAGATAAAAGGATATCTTGGAATACCTGTAGTCATAATTCCAGAAGTAAAAATAACAAATGGCTTCTTAACCATTTCAACCCTGTTATTTAGAACATTTTCTTAACGAAAAATTGAGATTTAAAAAAATAGGTGATCTGTTGTGTTTCCTTGTAACAATACTGACTGAATATGTTGCAAATTTGGGTTACACGGGCATTTGTGTGGCCCATGGTACCATGCACTAATTATGCCCAGTTGAGCTTCTCTCAGATTACCAAAACAGCTGTTGTGTCAGCTCTTCTCTTTCCTACATCACTCCAGGCTCCTTTCTCTCAGATCATAGTCTCACTATCTACTTTATAAGTAACAATGTTCCCTTCATTCTTTTCCCAATATTTTTTCCTGTCTCATGCGAAGATGTATTCTTTCTCTTTTCCAATGCAAAGCTCTTCCATTGTGATCTTGATATCACCCATTCCTGTTTTCTCCAGCCTATGCCTTCTTAATTATTTCCTCTTTAACTTCTCTCTCTCTCTCTCTCTCTCTCTCTCTCTCTCTCTCTCTCTGTCTCTCTCTCTCTCGACAGAGTCTCACTTTTTTGCCCAGGCTGGAGTGCAGTGGCACGATCTCGGCTCTCTGCAGCCTCTGCCTCCCAGGTTCAAGCAATTTCTGTGCCTCGGTCTCCTGAGTAGCCTGGATTACATATGTGTGCCACCATGCCTGGCTAACTTTTATATTTTTAGTAGAGATGGGGTTTCGCCATGTTGGCCAGGCTGGTCTCTAACTCCCGGCCTCTAGTGATCCACCTGCCTCATCCTCCCAAAGTGCTGGGATTAAGTCATAAGCCACCACTTCTCTCTTTCTAATACTTCCTTCCCCTCAGTTTACAAGCATTCTCATGTATGCTACTTTTATAACTCTCCAGCTTTGACCTCCCCTTGCTCCTTCACATATAGAGGTAGTAATGGATTTTCATTTGTATTAGACTCTGGATGATTTGACATTCCTTCTTGGTTTCCTTAGACTTGCCCACCTTCAACTCACACACCTCTGGAAGTGCCTTGTTCATTAAAATTTATTTAATTTGAACATCTAAGTAAAAATATACCTTCTGCTAAGACTTTGATATAATTTGAATTTTTTGTCCCTCCAAATCTCATGTTGAAATTTGATCCCCAGTATTGAAGGTGGGGCCTGATGAGATGTTTTTGGGTCATTCATCCCTCATGAATGGCTTGGTGCCCTCCTTGTGGTAATGAGTGAGTTCTTGCTCTGTTAGTTTCCTCGATACCTGATTGTCAAAAAGAGTCTGACACCTTCCTCCCTTCTCTCTCTTGCTCCCTCTTACCATGAGACATACCAGCTCCCCTTCCCCTTCTTCCATGAGTGGAAGCTTCCTGGGGCCCTCACCAGAAGCAGATGCTGGCACCATGCTTCTTGTACACCCTGCAGAAATGTCAGTCTTTTCTTTATAAATTGTCCAGCCTCAGGTATTCTTTTATAGCAATGCAAAATGGATTGAGACAGACTCCATCTGACACAATAGTCAGGAACCTTGGATGAGTTACTTAAATACTCTGACCTCTGACTTAACCTGTAAAATGTGCATGTATATAATCATATAGGAGTCTTGTGAGGTTTAAGTGAAAAGAGACAAAGCTAGCTCTGTAAATTTTAGTGATGATGATTATGTCTTAAAATCTACATTTTACCTCCCCTACTGAACCTACTGTTTCAGAGGTCACTATTCATCAAATCCATTAGCTTACGTACTTACAGAAGCAATTTAGGAAGATCTTGAAAACATATAGTTAAAAAATGAGAAACTAAACTCAGGAAATTAGAATGATTAGTGTTAAGTACTTCAGAATTCACCCCATGAGTCCAGTCACACCCAGACAGCATAGGTAACCCAGTGGACCTGCACTGCAGCCTTTTCTGACCATGCAGAAAAAAGGGGCTCATCCCTGCTGATCTCATATGGGCCACCTGCGGTTGATTTTTGTTTTATTTTTTAAAAAATAGATTTATTACAGTATAACTGACATATAATAAATCGTACATATATATTGTATAATTTTATAAGTTAAAAAATTTCTTAAGTGTGGTAAAATGCACCCAACATAAAATTCACCATCTTAACGATTTTAAGTGTGTAGTTCAATAGTGTTAAGTATATTTACATTGCCGTGCAACCAATCTCCAGAACAATTACATCTTACAAAACTAAAACTCTATACCCACCATACAGCAATGCCTCATTTCCCCCTCCCCCACACCCTGGCAACCACCATTCTATTCTCTGTTTCTATGAATCTGACTACTCTAACTCATATAAGTGGAATTATACAGTATTTGTCTTTTTGTGACTGGCTCATTTCACTTAGTGTCATGTCTTCAAGGGTCACCTATGTTGTAGCATGTGCCAGAATTTTCTTCCTTATTAAAGCTGAAAAACATTCCATCATGTGTATGCACCACATTTTGTTTATTCATTTATCTTGATGGACACTTGGGTACTTGGGTTGTTTCTTTTTTCTTTTCTTTTCTTTTTTTTCTTTTCTTTTCTTTTCTTTTCTTTCTTTCTTTCTCTCTCTCTCACTCTTTCTTTCTTTCTTTCTTTTTTTCTTTCTTCTTTCTTCTCTTTCTTTTTTCAGGATCTCACTGTCACTCAGGTTGGAGTGCAGTGGATGCAAACACTGCTCACTACAGCCTTGACTTCCCGGGCTCAAGCGATCCTCCCACCTCAGCCTTCTGAGCATCTGGGACTGCAGGCCTGTGCCACCACACCCAGCTAATTTTTGTATTTTTGGTAGAGACAGGGTTTTGCCACTTTGCCCGGGCTGGTCTCGAACTCCTGAGCTCAGGTGATCCAACCACCTCAGCCTCTCAACATACTGGGATTACAGCCTTGTTTCTACTGCTGAAGAGGTTTGAGTAAGGACATATTTGCTCTGGACCTTAGTCCAGCCTGAGCTTTGTCAATAAGACATAGCACATATCATCCAATGGCCCCTTCATATGAATTGACCAAAATGCTGTGATCCTCTCCTGTTTCCTGCTTACTGTGTCACTACTTAGTTTTCTGGGTGTGCCAGTTTTCAAAATCTTGAATTCTTTTGTTGGATGAATCTCACTGTCTCAGCAGGATAATGCTGGCTTCAGAAAACCTCTCTTAGATCATTCTCGCCTTGTCTCTTGCTCTTCCACACTATTTTTGTAAGTTTGACAATAGCTCAGGACTGGTGCATGCCTCCCTGATTAGGCCTTTCTAGGTCAAATTAATTCCCTTTTTCACTGAGACTTGGCAAGCCCTATGATATAGCAAGAATAAAGAATGCTATTGCTTTCTAGCCAAAGTAATATATGTCTTAGTAGATTTATTTTAATTAATAGTGACTGGGGATGTTTTTATGTCTCTGGATGAATCCTTCCCATTCAGAGTAATTATTATTCACTTGAGAAAGCAAACTAAAATGTTATGTTGCTCATAAATGTTTGAAAAGGAGCCACTTCGTATTCCAGGACAGGAAATCATAGGCTTGCCATGTGGATGGTCTATTTGAGGGCTCTTGGCTTTGAAATAAACATATATCCAGTTTAGCGTCAGTGTGAGGAGCAGCGATTGCATGCCACTAGGTGGGACAGTACACGAGCTCATCCCTGCAGAACTCTGCCAGCTACTCCCTTATGGACTGGTGGATCTTATTACTGTCATATGATCATGTCAAATAGGCCATGTGGATTTTGATTTCTAAGTCTCCTGCTTCTCTGTGGCTTATGCCATTCTACAAAAATCTAAATTCTATCATAATATAAGCTTATAATACATGAGAGCACATTTTGTATTTCATTGGTCTAAGTTTAATTTGAGTACGTAGTAATTTTGAATTACATGACTAATCAACCAGTTGTCCTGCTGTGAACCTATCCCTTGCAGCCCTGAGTGTGGGTGGAGGACAAGGGTTTCCCCTCGGGTGGAGATGGTACACAGATGTCCTGGAGGAAGCGAGGATTTTTCATAAACAGAGGGAAACAAAAGGAAGAATTGTACACATTTCCTCAAGAGGACTCAGCTGAACAGGAAGGTCTGGAAATGCCGGAAGCTACTCACTCAGAGGGAAGAGAGCAAAGAGAATGATATTTTACTGCAAGGTTTCTGAAGGACTTGATTTATAAAAATCTCAGAACTGATTTAATTGGGGCCAAGTCGTCAACCCAAGAGGGATCTGACATACAAAGAATGTAGTGAGGCTGCTTTGCCCACCACTGCAGCTGGCGTGGATGTTACAGGCAAAATACATTTCTAAGGACATAAAAGTTGCCTATAGATATACCATCTTAATAGAATTTTCAATATTTATAGAGTAAACTATGGTCTTCCTCACTGCTTAATCATTTGATTTTCATTCTCAGACCTCAGAAGAGAGTCATTTTCTTTTTCCTCTTACAAAGGATCTATTGATAAACTGGTTCCAGCCTCGTCTCTTACATTCTTTGGTAGGTGTGTCTTAATCTCTGTCTCTGATTTGACAAGAACATTATAACACCAGAGGAAAAACAAGCAAAAAACTCTACCTAGATGACATGCTGTAAAAGAGAATGAGGTAGAATTTTTCCCCTTTGTGACCCGAGAACTGATCAAATTTAAATATTATCACAAACTTATTGCCTCTGAAATACCTATATAAAATAGATACTTGCAGAGGATCACAGGCCTGGTTTCATAAAGCAGTAGTGAGAATACATTTAGGGTCATAGTCCAAGGCATAGTTCTGGTTGAAAGAGTTCATTGAAATACAGATTTAAGTCTATCCCCAAGAGGCCTGATTTACTCAGCTCTAAAGTTCTAAGGCCATTATCTTGACCCACTAGCATATTTTTATGTAGGCTACTTGACTGAAATATGAAATTAAATGATCAGAATGTATTTTTCCAGTAGCACTACTCAAAGCTTGTATTAACTGATGAGCTCTGATTTTTATCATTTGATTTAGTTAGCTCCACAAGTTTGAACCCACCTCTACGGAACAAAGGCCAGAATCTATCATACTTTTAAAAAATTGTCAGTCTTCTGTAGATTATTAGCTTTTCTGATATTTCAGCTAAGCTTCATGCGTGTTTACTCTAACAAATTATAGGTTTTGGTGTATCAATCTGAAATTTTACAAGAGGAGCAGAATCTGCTAAGAATACAGAATTTTATTGCACTTCACTTTATTGTACCTACAGATATTATGGGTTTTTTTTTTAATAGCGTCTCATTCTGTCACCTAGGCTGGAGTGCAGTGGCATGATATCGGCTCACTGAAACCTCCTCCTCCCAGGTTCAAGCAATTCTCCTGCCTCAGCCTCCCGAGTAGCTGGGATTACAGGCATGTGCCACCACATCCAGCTACTTTTTGTATTTTTAGTAGAGACGTGGTTTCTCCATGTTGGCCAGGCTGGTCTCAAACTCCTGATTTCAAGTGATCCACCCATGTTGGCCTCCCAAAGTGCTGGGATTACAGACGTGAGTCACCGCACCTGGCTGGGTTTTTTTTTTTTTTTTTTTTTTTTTTAACAAATTGAAGGTTTGTAGCAACCTTGTTTTGAGCAAGTCTATCGGTATCATTTTTTCAACAGGTTGTGCTCATTTTGTGTCTCTGTGTCACATTTTGGTAATTCTTGCAATATTTAAAACTTTTTTCATTATTGTTATATCTGTTATGGTGACCTGTGATCAGTGATCTTTGATGTTACTGTTGTCATTGTTTGGGGTGCCATGAACTGCATCCATATAACGTGGCAAACTTAATGGATAAATGTTGTGTGTGTTCTGACTGCTCCACTGACCAGCTGATTCCCCATCTCTCTCTCTCTCTCCTCAAGACTCCCTATTCCCTGAGACACAGCAATATTGAAATTAGGCCAGTTAATAACTACAGTGGCCTCTAAGTGCTCAAGTGAAAGGAAGAGTCATACATCTCTTGTTTTAAATCAAAAGCTAGAAATGATTAAGCTTAGGGAGAAAGACACGTCAAAGCCAAGATGGGCCAAAAGCTGGACTTCTTGCCCAAAGGCAAACAGTTAGCCAAGTTGTGAATGTCCATGAGTTCTTGAAGGAGATGAAAAATGCTACTCCAGCTAACAGACAAGTGATAAGAAAGTGAAACAGCCTTATTGCTGATATGGAAAACGTTTTGGCTGTCTGGATAGAAGATCAAACCAACCACAACATTCCCTTAAGCCAAAGCTTAATCCAGAGAAAGACTTAACTCTCTTCAATACTAAGAAGGCTGAGAGAAGTGAGAAATCTGCAGAAGAAAAGTATGAAGCCGGTAGAGGTTGGTTAATGAGGTTTAAGGAAAGAAGTAACCTCCATAACATAAAAGTGCAAGGTAAAGCAATAAGTGCTGATGTGGAAACTGCAGTAAGTGATTCAGAAGATCCAGCTAAGATAAATAATGAAAGTGGCTACACTAAACAGCAGACAATATAGCCTTCTATTGGAAGAGGATGCCATCTAGAACTTTCATAGTTAGAGAGAAGTCAATGCTTTAAAAGCTGCAAAGGACAGGCTGACTCTTATTAGGGGCTAATGCAGCTGGTGACTTTAAGTTGAAGCCAGAGCTCATTTACCATTCTGCAAGTCCTATGGCCCTTGAGAATTATGCTAAATCTACCCTGCTGGCTATATAAATGGAACAACAAAGCCTGGATGACAGTGCATCTGTTTATAGCATGGTTTGCCAAATATTTTAAGCCTAATGTTGAGACCTGCTGCTCAGAAAAGACTCTTTTAAAAATGTTACTGCTTATTGGCAATGCACCTGTTACCCAGTATCTCTGACGGAGATGTAACAAGGGGAAGAATGTTGTTTTCATGCTGGCTAACACAACAACCATTCTGCAGTCCCTGCATCAAGGAGTAATTTTGACTTTCAAGTCTTATTATTTATGAAATGCATTTTGTAATGCTATAGCTGCCATAGATAGTGATTCCTCTGATGAATCTGAGCAAAGTCTATTGAAAACCTTCTGGAAAAAATTCACCATTCTAGAAGTCATAAAGGGCATTCGTGATTTATGAGGTCAAAATATCAACATTAACAGGAGTTTGGAAGTGGATTCCAACCCTCATGGATGACTTTGAGGAGTTCAAGACTTCAGTGGAGAAATTAACTGCAGATAGAAATAGCAAGAAAACTTTAATTAGAAGTGGAGCCTGAAGATGTGACTGAATTGCTGCAATCTCATGACAAAACTTTAATACATAAGGAGCTGCTTCTTATGGATGAGCAAAGAAAGTGGTTTTTGGGTGGAATCTATTGATGAAAATGCTGTGAACATTGTTGAAATGACAAGGATTTAGAATATTACACAAACTTAGTTGGTAAAGCAGTAATAGTGTTTGAGTGGATAGACTCTAATTGTAAAAGAAGTTCTACTATAAGCAAAATGCTATCAAACAGCATCGCATGCTACAGAGAAATCTCTCACTCAAGAAAGTCAATTGTTGGGGCAAACTTTATTATGGTCTTATTTTTTTAAAATTACCTCAGTCACTCCAGCCTTCGGCAACCACCACCCTGATCAGTCAGCAACCATCAACAACAAGGCAAGACCTTCCACCAGCAAAAAGATTACAAGATTACAACTTGCTGAAGGACCTGATGATTGTTAGCATTTTTTTGCAATAAAATATTTTAAAAAATAATTGTACATTGATTTTTTTCAATATAAGGCTATTGTACACTTAAAAGAATACAGTATAGTAAAAACATAGCTTTTATATACACTGGGAAGCAAAAAATTTGTATGACTTCTCTTGTTATTGCAATACTCATTTTATTGCTGTAGTCTGGAATGGAACCTGCAATATCTCTAAGGTACGTCTGGAATATAAGACTGTTTACAGGCCACTATCTACTATTGGCTTGAACACTGCAATAATTCTAATCTCCACACAGCAGCCAGAGTTCATTTTTCTGAAACTGGAGTCTGATGGTATCATTCCTCTTCTTAAGACCATTCAATGTTTTCTACTGCCCTTGGGATAAAATCCAATGCCTTAATGGAATGCTTTCAAGGTTTAAGCATTCTTTCCATCCAGATGAATTAGGCTAACAGCAGATACTGTATTAATGGCTCCTTCTGTACAATGGACCAGCAGCAAGGTCCTCAAATGTCTATCTTAGGAGAATAAGAGGAGTGGAGTTGAGTCAGGGCATAATCCAAATAGCATGTATATTACAACAAACAGCGACAGCCTGGTTAATAACCAGGCCTCAGGCTTGCATTATGTAGCCCCTCCTGTCTCTGCTGCCCTTCAGCTGAATTATTTCCTGGATCTTCTCTGCTAAGGCTGTAACCTCACAAGTAGATTTTTATCTCTCACTGGCTTATTTCCTTCTAAGATCCAGCCATGCCAGTAGGGCTCTTATTAGGATTGGCTCAAACATGAGAAAGTCAGACTTAGTCATTGCAGATGTTCTTTTGACTAGGTCTCAACCCATATAAAATTATTTCTTGTTGTATATACCAAAACATATTCATTTTCTGAACCTAAATGTGGTCAAAATGACTTACAACATTTTTCCTGTTTTGCTTAAGCTAGAGTGGCTTGTGTTTCTGTCAATTACAACCGAAGTCCTGACAGACTGTAATGATTTAAGGCAGCTGTAGGATGACCCTGATGTAAGTTGCCTGCCATAGAGAGTTAATAGGTATGTGTTTTCTTTTATACGGGCCTCTGCTGACAATTGGACCATTTATCTAACTTTCGCGGAAAATAATAACTATTTTTAAATTAAGATCATCGTTTTGAGCAGCTGGTCTCCAAGTGTTAATGGGTTATCCTATAAATAGCATGTCATTTACAGGACAACAAATAGAAGTGCAACTTAATCAATCACCTAAGCACACACTTTGCTGTTTTATCCTGATGGCTTTACTGTAAAGCTATGTTGTTCCCAACCAGTCCTTCCAGTAGAGTGCTTTTGGGTTTATTTTGCGTATCTCTATGGGCCAGCTCTGTAGGAGCAGATGATTACTCCTTCCCATGGAAGTCTTATTTTTATTTGCATTTAAAAAAATACATTCTACGGCAGTGGCTCCCAAATTTTAATCCTGCATCAGAATCACCTGGAGGGCTTAGTAAACCACAGAATTCTGGACTCTACACCTGATATCCTGATTCAGTAGGTCTGGAGTGGGAACCAGTTTTTATTACTTACAAGTTTCAGGTGATGGGATGCTGCTTGTCTGCTATCACAGAATACTCACATAGGAACAGACTCTCACCGGACACAATTTGTCTTCTCCTTGGATCTTCATAAAAGCCTTACTGGGAGAGGTGAGCTACCTGAAGGACTGCAGTCAGCTATTCAGCATATCTACTTTTGCAGACTGGGGGTCCCAAATGGCCAGGGAGATAACCCAAAGGAGGACTGGGCCGTAGGTGGAAAGACAGAAAAAGAATGTGCACGTTCATATGCAAATGCTGTGGAAATGGTGAGTACTATGGAACTGGATAGTATGGGTCCCACGTAAAGGAATGTCATTAGATCAGAGACCCCTGAGCAGGTTTCACTGCTTACTAGAAATGTGCCATGTGACCATGTGACGAGTTCAGGCAGGTTTTCTAACCTCCCCATGCCTGTTTCTTCACCTATAACATCTGGACAATAGAATCTACCTTATAGGATTGTTATGAGGATTAACATAACTAAATAATTTAGAAGAAAAGGTATTAATACTATATTATAATAACAGCAAAGGCTTCTGTAATACTGACTACTATATTTACACGGCCCTAGCTGAAGCACAGGATACTTAGTTATTTAATCTTGACAACAACCTATGAGATAAGCACAATTATGAGCCACATTTTACAGATGAGTAAACGTAGGAACAGAACAGTTAAGAAGTTCACACAGCTAGTTGGACGGCTGCTAGGCAGGCCGGACCCAGGGTCCTGCTTTCACTGTCACACTGGCACAGAGCATCGTTTTGCTCTGTAAAGGAGCAGCAGCCACTGAATCGTGGCCTGTTGTTGCTGCCATGTGGAATATGAGCTCAGTTTTACTTGCTTGTTTATTTGTTTTCTTTTAAGAGATGCTAGAAATCTCAATTTGTGTATGTATGAAATCTCCTGTTGTTTTAGTATGGCTTAATTTGTCAAATCACTTCTTGGGGAAAGTGACCCATCTTTGGGCCACGTTAGGTCTGCAGGTCACAAGCTTACAAGCTCTGCCTTTACCCTGGAGGTGTGGAGAGTCATGCAGTGGCCAGTTATTCAGCTGGACGTGGCTAGGGCAAAGCAGTCCTTCTGTAATGCTGGGTATTATGCCTTCCTAGCAAGTCAGTTTATTTCACAACACTTTGTAACACGTTTGTCATTCAGCAGCCTCTGCTTTGAGCCCGTGGCCTTGCAGCCTTTCTCTTTCTTTCCCGTCATGTTTTCTCAGACCCAGACCATGGAAATGTCTCATTCGTCTAGGTGGTACCTAATTCTTCTCTACTGAAACATTGATCCCTCTCTCCTTAGGATGGATAATGATTAAATTTCTAAAATAACAAGAGAA
Source organism: Cacajao melanocephalus (assembly GCA_963573385.1). NCBI lineage: Eukaryota > Metazoa > Chordata > Mammalia > Primates > Pitheciidae > Cacajao > Cacajao melanocephalus. The sequence continues at coordinate 27,844 of CAUYLG010032938.1, forward strand.
CAATGTCAGTAGATAATATTGGCATTAAACTCATCATTTCTCACTTCTTTTTTTTTTTTTTTTTTTTTTTTGTTTGAGACAGAGTTTTGCTCTTGTTGCCCAGGCTGGAGTACAATGGCACAATCTCGGCTCACCACAACCTCCGCCTCCCGCGTTCAAGCGATTCTCCTGCCTCAGCCTCCCGAGTAGCTGGGACTACAGGCATGCACCACCATGCCTGGCTAATTTTGTATTTTTAGTAGAGACAGGATTTCTCCATGTTGGTCAGTCTGGTCTTGAACTCCCGACCTCAGGTGATCCGCCCGCCTTGGCCTCCCAAAGTGCTGGGATTATAGGCGTAAGCCACTGGGCCCAGCTCATTTGTCACTTCTTAAAAATTCCTTTGATTTGGATCTTCTTTTAAATGTAAAATAAGCACCTCCCTAAATTTTCAGTACTTGAGACATGAAACTTTTTATAACATGATTACTTAATGCAAGGAATACCTGAAGAGCGAGACCACAAAACCAGATGAATCCTTCTTCCAGCAGAAGAGCAATGACCATAACTTGAATTACAGCCCACATAACTGGCCTGTCCAATCGGAAATACTAAGGTTAGATATGTGTCATGATGACATATCATTAGTTCCCTAAAATAAATAGAGGCTATTTCTTCCAGCTGGATGTTATTAGTGGCTTTTCTATTTTGTGCTTGGTCAGCCCCTAGGCCAACCTCCCAGGCTGAGCTTCTGATAAGGCCAAGAAAGGCTTTCCCATGCACTAACCCTGCTGGGACAACTGATCATGACCACAGAGCACTAGTCAGCCTGGTGGTGAGGGTGAAGCAGTCCTTTCGGTGGTATGAACAAGCTATAGCCCCTGACCTGGAGTCAGATTCTGAAGCACGTTTCTCAATGCATGCTCAATTAAATAACTTTTTAAAAAGTGTATAGGATTAGAAATGTGCAGTTTTATTCAGAAATAGGTCTTACTCCTGCATGCAGAATTATTGTTGCATTCAGCAGTTGCATTTCTGTGTTTGAAATATTTGCTTTTCTGAGCGTGGTATGTTTGAAGACATCAGCTAAAATACTCCCTGTGGAACAACACTCGGGATATTTGTAACTTGCTCTTTGGTTTAAAGAGCCAAATCGAATCTCATATGGAAGAGTTTAAAGGCATTTAATGTTGCGGAGGGGTTCATTGTAGCTGAGAGAGAAGATGGAAGAGAAGCAAGAACACTAGAGAAAAGGAGAGGGAAGTTGCTTCTATGAATTTAGAAAGGCCTAGAAATATAGAAGAACCGGCTGAAAGTTCTAGCTGCTGCTCGCTCTTATTTCACCTGTATGTGACAATTACTTGGTTCTAGGTGCCTTACCATAGAAAATATAATTATAGATTATTAACTTTTATAATTTCCTGTGATGTAGCCAAATTTAATACAAAAGTTTGGCACAAATCAATAAAGTATTGAGTCCCTTTCTGGACAAGGACACATAGAGAAGTTGAATTTAGAATGAAGACTCTAAAATTTCTCAAAGAAAACCTGCTGTCTTGCCGTGGGAACCATAATCTAGGTCTCATCCACAGCTTTGCAAGGTTCACAACTCAAGCTTTTTAGCTCACATGGAAATGATTGGGCTCAGGGGGACCCATTATGTGAAACAGCTCATAAGAAACTAGCCCCCAATATATAGAAGGTCTAAGAAACTGTGAATATCCATGTTAGCTGGTCAGCACCATCTCTCCTCTGCTTGAAAGTCTACATGGAAAGCCAAATTACTATCAGAAAGTTACTTCATGAGCATGGAATTTAGCTAGGAGTGAGCTGAGCTCTTAAAGCATCTCCATTGCCCCAGGAGACTGAGGGCTGGAGATGTAACAACAGAGAGTTTTTGTTCCTCTTTCTCTAGACTATTTCAGTAACTGTTCTTACCTCAGATTGGTAAATGCCATTTATAGGCAACAACTTTCTTCCACATTGCTATGACTTTATTAGATTTCTAGGCTCTGCTGTCCATGTTTAAATTGGGAGAAAATTAGTCCCTAGGAAACCTCTAAAGTTATTATTCTATTATAATGCATTTATTTTCCAGGTTTGCCCTTGTTAGAAGGAAATACTGGTTTCCCACTGCTCAAGTTTTCATGCAGAGGGATTTCCATTAGGGTCATACTCCTGACTTTTCCCCTAGGGAGGAGAATGGACTTATTTGTAGATGAATTTGAGAAATGGTCTTGAGTGTGCAAGATTCTGCCTTTTCTAAGACCCCTCTTCAGATCTGCAGCCTGGCAAAAAGATAACATTCTGATGCTCTCTTCAGCTGTGTAGCAAGAGTCTTGTCCCTACAAAGCAATGCCTCTGTCAGTGACCAGGTGCATAAGTCTGTCTCATCCAGAGGGAAAAAAGGGTGTAATTATTAGATCCTACTACAGCTTCCCATAGTGGCTATAAAGAATGTGCCAATAAGCACACACCAGATGGATGGACTTTGGAGAGCTCCATTTACCCCTCAATTCCTGAAGCGCTGAAGGCCCTCATTAGCACTCAAGCTGCAGAGAGAACTCTACTGTTATTTTCCTATCATTTAGTTTTTGTCAAACAATGACAGAATACATTGACTTGAGCAGGGGCCAACTTATATTGGATGAATAATTATTTCATTACTATTTAACTTTTTCCTGTACCCATCTTGTCACCTTTATGACATCAAGATCTTAAGAAACACTAAAGTTATATAGAGAATCCTACAGATGGTTAATTCCATCTTGATACTTTTGGTCCCCTTTTTTACTCTTTTCCTCTTTCCAGTTGCTGACCAAATGCATCTCCCTTGGGGCCTGATATGGTTTGGTTTTGCATCCCTGCCCAAATCTCATGTTGAATTGTAATCCCCAGTGTTGGCGGAGAGGCCTAGTAAGAGGTGATTGGATCATGGGGGCGGATTTCCCCTTTGTTATTTTTGTGATAGTGTGCAAGTACTCAAGAGATCTGGTTGTTTAAAAGTGTGTGGCACCTCCCCTACATTCGCCCTGCTCCATCCATGTAAGATGCGCCTGCTCCCCTACACCTTCAGCCGTGATCGTAAGTTTTCTGAGGCCTCCTTAGCCATGCTTCCTGTACAACCTGTGGAACTGTCAGCCAATTAAAACACTTCTCGTCATAAATTACCCAGTTTCAGGTATTTCTTTATACTAGTGGAAGAATGGACTAAACCAAGCGCTCTAGTCTCCATTTACGTTTGGCTTAGTTCTTCTCACTTGGGCTTCCGGCCGTTATGGCCTCCATTCCTATGGCAGGAATCCTTTCCATTCCACTCTTTCAGCACTTTCTTTCATCATTTTAAATCTCTTCTTGAAACTCCTCTAATATTTCTCTGTCCTACGCTCGAACCCCTCTAAACCACCTTTAGAAGGATGAGGGGCACATCCTTCCACCTCCAGGGCTCCCAAAGCTCTGAATCAGAACTGGCATCTTCCTACCTCGAGACAGGCTCTTCTAACCCAGTGTTCTTCCAGACCTGATTCAAAGTCCACCTAAAGCTCATAACATCTTGTCTTTCTATTCAGATTCTGTACCTTTAAGCCAATGCAACCACGTCTTCACCACTAGATCTTCCTTCTAATGTCTTCATCCCATGATATTTTGAATTCTTATATAATTCTTTGTCTTTTATAGATGAAGCTAATCTTGTAGAAAAAATGAAATTTGCTATTCCCAGAACGGAGCAATTTTAGATTTGGTAGTTTTGCCAAATTTACACACGAAGGACAGACACAGACTATGATATAAAAACACTGTACCCCTAATGAAGTATCTTATGCTCCTAATGAAGTGAAAAATACAATCTAAAACTTTAGTGTCTCAGCAAATGGTGCTGAAAAAACTGGATATCTACATACAAACGAATGAAGTTGAACTCTTACCTTACACCATATACAAAAATTACCTCCAAATACATCAAAGACCTAAACGTAAGAACTAAAAATTATAAAACTCTTAGATGAAAATGTAGGGAAAAATCTTTGTGACACTGGATTTGGCAATGATTTCTGGGACACAACATCAAAAGCACAGGCAACAAAAGAAAAAAAACAGATAAATTGAACTTCATCTAAATCAACAACTTCTGTCCAATAGAAAACACTATCAACAGAGTGAGAAGGGAACTCAGAGAATAGAAGAAAATATTTGTAAATCACATATCTGATAAGGGATAAATATCCAAAATATATAAAGAACTCCTCCACCATTACAACAACAAAAACTCAATTAAAAAATGGGCAAAGGACTTTGTATTAGTCAGCGTTCTCCAGAGAAACAGAAACAGTAGGATATACATAGATGTATAGAAAGGGATTTATTATTATTAGCTCATATAGTTGTGGAGGCTGAGAAGTCCCATATTTTGCCATCTGTAAGCTGGAGGCCCAGGAAAGCTAGTGATATAGTTCCAGTCTACACCTAAAGGCCCGAGACCCAGGAGAGCGACTGAGGTAGTCCCATTAAGTATCCAAAGGCCCCAAAACCAGGAGCACCATTGTCTGAGGACAGGAGAAGATGGATGCCCCAGATCAAGAAGAGAGCAAATTCACATTTTCTCTATTTCTCTGTCTTGTTCAGGCCCTCAAGACATTGGATGATGTTCACCCATATTGGTGGGGGTGACTGGTCTTCTTTACTCAGTCTATGAACTGAAATGCTAATCTCTCCTGGAAACACCCTCACAGACACATCCAGAAATAATGTGCTACCAGATCTCTGGGCCATCCTTTAGCTCAGTCAACTTAACATGTGAAATTAACCATCACAGACTTGAATAGATGTTTCTCTAAAGAAGACATACCAGTGACCCATAAGCACATGAAAAGATGCTCAACATCTTTAGTCATTAAGGAAATGCAAATCGAAACCATCATAAGCTACCACTTCACAGTTGTTAGGATAGATGGCTATTATGTAAAAAAAGATAAAATAACAAGTGTTGGTGAGGATGTGGAGAAACTGAAACCCTTGTTCATTGTTGGTTTGTACAGAATATAAAAATATCGTATTTGTAAGAATATTGTATTTGCAAAATATTGTACAAAAATATTGCATTTGTAAGAATATTAAAATGTTCAGCTGTGTGTAAAATAGTATGGTGGTTTCTGAAAATATTAAATGTAGAATTACCATATAATCTGGTAATTCCAATTGTGGGTATATACCCAAAAGAAATGAAAGCAGGGACTCAAAAACAGATATTTGTACACCAATGTTTACAACAGCATTATTCACGATAGCTAAAAGGTGGAAGAAACCCAGTGTCCACTGATGAATGAATGGATAAATAAAAGGTGAGATACACATACAATGCAACATTTTTCAGCCTTTAAAAAGACAGAAATTCTGAAACATGCTACAACATGGATAAACCTTGAAGATACCATGCCAAGTAAAATAAGCCAGATACAAAAGGACAAAATATTGTATAACTCCACCTATGAGGTACTTAAGAGTAGTCAAACTCAGAGACAGAAAGTATAGTGGTGGTTTCCAGGGGCTTGTGGGAGGAGTGAATAAAGAGTTATTATTTAATGAGTACAAAGCTTCAGTTTTGCAAGGTAAAAAGAATTCCAAACAAGGACGGTGGTATGGTTTCACAACAATGTGAAGGTTGTGAAATGCCACTGAACTGTGCATTTAAAAATTGTTCGAATGGTAACTTTTATGTTATGTATGTTTTATCATAATAAAAAATAGTCTGCAGGGAATCAATTCATTTCCATATGTGGAAAACAATTTTATTGAGCAGTTACTGAAATAAGAATGTGATGTCTATCAGTCCCTCACTCTACAGTCTGCCCTCATGGAGCTTATATTTCAGTAGTGGGAGATAGACAATAAGTAAGATAAATAAGTAAAATGTACAATATATTAGATGCTGATGAGTAATAAGGAGGAAAGGAAAACAGGGAAGTACAATGGGGGATATTGTATGTGCATGTGTGTGCACATATGTGTGTTAAATTTTTAGATAGGATGGTCAGAGAAGGCTTCACTGCAATAAAATAAAATGGGCAAAGCTTTGACAGAGGTGAGGAAGCAAGTCGCATGAATATCTGAGGAAGGGACATGTTCTAGGCAAAGAGAAGAGTAAGTGCAAAGACCTTGAGACAGAAGCGTGCCTGGTATATTTGAAGAATGCAAAAAAGCTAGTGTGGGTGAAGCAGAGTGAGTAAGTTAAAGATTAATAGGAAATAAGAGCAGAGGTGTAAGGAGTTGGCGGGAAGGGGTATGAAGATTGTGTATAGTCAGTTAGGTCAATGTAAAGATTTTGGAGGAATTCTCCAGCCAGACAAGAAACGAATACAATTTTATTCATCGTATGCAAAGAATCAGGAGTGCAAATCAGTGTGGCATATTTTAGAGTTGCAAGCTATTCAGCATAGCCGGAGTCCAGGGCTGGTTGGAAGCAGAATCAGTGGGGGAGTAATAGGAGAGAAGGCTGGAAAGGAAGGCAGAAGCCAGACAATGAAGGAGTCTGTAAGTCATACAAGGACTGGATACTTTGTTCTATGGGTCCCTGAGGTCAAGCAGCATTTTTTGAAAAGTCTTCTGACTGTTGTGGGGAGAACAGCATGGAGAAAGAAAAGCCTTCGGGCAGAGAAACCAATTAGGAGATTATCAGAACTGAAAATAAATCAGTAGAAGGGAATGAAGAGAAAGGATATATTTGAGAAATATTTGGAAAATGCTGATCAGACTCAGTTGAATTTGTGAGATGGAGAAGAGGGAGAGTTTTAAGACGATTCAGGGAGGATATGGCTTGCTGGACTAAGTAGATGGTTATATTCACCAAAACAGGAGGGGAGATAGAGAAGTTGCTTTGGAAGAGCAGAAAATATGAGTTCAGTTTGGGAAATGTATAATTTGAAGTTCCAGTGAAGACCTGATTATGTTACCTGGAAATCTGGATCTGATATTTGAGAAAGAAGTTGGGTCTAGAGATATGAGTTTGGGGAGCAGAACATAACAAATAATCCATGCATGTGTGAGAGTGAGATTGTACAGAGTAACAGTGAAAAGAAAGAAAAGAAATAGGTAAGGATTATTGGAGGAAGAAAAACCCCTAAAGGTTCAAAGAGGCAAAAAGTGGTCATAGAGTGTTTGTCATAGAAGCCAAGAGAGAAGAGAATTTCAACTAGGAGGGAGTGGGTAACAATATCTAAGAGCATTAGGAAGTCAAATAAAATAAGAATTTCAAAGTGCCCTTTGAAGTTCGTGAGCAGGTGGTCAGTGTTGGTAAGAGTGGTTTCAGTCTAGTAACAAGACAGAAGATGAGTTAGCTATATATGGCAAAGGTGAGTCTTTCCTACCTTCTTTGGGCCTTGTTCTTCTCATCTCTTTACCATTGTTAATTTGGCTAAAAGAAACTTTCCAAGATATTGTATCCAGGCTTCTTTGGTCTGTAGTTCATTTATTGTCATTTTTGACCATGCTTATTTGTTGTTTTTGCCTTGGATGTTTCTTCTTGGTTGTATTTCAACAGGAAGTTAACAAGAGACACATCAGGCTGAAAACTCTATTCCCATATCTACCTCACATTATAGTCGGCATCTTGGAAGCATTCTTCTTTTTCCTACTCAGCCTTCAACCCATGTTATCGTCGACTCACTCCTGGCAAACAACATGGCAGTAAGGAAAGAGATAAGCAAAGGCTGAATTCTCATTTGGCACACTTAGTAACTAGAAAAAACATGCTGTGAACTGAACCATGCATTCTATAAATTCTTTCTAACAGCAAACTGCATCTGACACTAGCCCAAAACTAAGAGAGTGGGAGCTGGAGGAGATCTCCCTTCAGCTCTGCAGCAGTTACTAGATGAATTACTGCTAAGCAGTGCAAACTGAAATGGGTGTGAAGAACATCAACCTCACTTTCAGGTTTAAATTTAAAAGAAGGAAGCTGTAGGCTACCAAGAAGATAGTGAGGAAAACAAAATATGTGTTATCTTATGAAAAATTACTGTATCATAAGGAAAAACAGAGCACTGTCCTGAAGGCTCAGAGGAAGATCATTTTTCTCAAGAAAAAATAAAATCCTAGAAGTCCTCCAAAAGACAAAAGAGGATGTGGCTTCTATGAACTAAAAACCAGAAACCTAAAGGAAAAATAAGCTAAATAAAGGAGGAGACTGGAAGAGAGTTGGTTAAAATAAAAAACAGATGTAAGAAAATTAAAAATGCAATAGCAGAGTTTTACTTATGGTTGGGATGAAGATGGTTGTATCACTACTGCTGTAGCAAGAGAAAAATACCAGCTATATGAAAAAAAAATATCATACACTATTGAAAGCCACTGAAGAGCTGTGGATACAAAGAAGTACAAATAAATTCCAGAGGGAAATGGGGCTTTCCTAGATGAGCAGAGGTTGCAGCTGCTATCATCCCTGAGGGCATTACCTCTACCTGGGGGCACTGGTGGCCTAAACAGTGAACTACCATTGGTGAAGATACTTGATTAGGTCAAGGACAAGCTAGCTGAGCTCTTGTCACTGCAGATGGGCTGACGTGGTAGCTTGGAATCCGGAGGAGTCCCAAACACGCAGCTAGGTCTTATTATTCACTAGGTTTTCCTCACCAGACTTCTGCTGAGTGAGCAGTGATAAGGCTGGTCTAGAAGTGAAAGACAAGAAAGATTTCATAGTTTTGTGATACTTATATCTCTAAGCCCTGACATTTAAAATAATGGGTGAACACAACCCAACTCAATTCCTGACGAGACAGAAGAGGTAAGCCTTATGTACCACCCACCTGAAAGGGGAAAGGGCAAAGCTTTTCTGGGGGTAAATATCTAATTCTGCCTCTCCTGTTCTCACATTTATAACTTCCGCCATGCAATAAAAAAAGTCACCAGCCACGCAAAGAATCAGGAAACATGATATACAATCAAAATAATAAGTCAAATAAAGCAGACTCACAAATGACCTAGATGTTAGAATTATCAGGTATGAACAGTAAAATAACTTTTACAAGTATATTTAAAACAAAGAACAAGAGATATACAAAATGAATGAAAAAAATGGTGGACTGATTCAGATAAATAGAAATCCCAAAAAGAAACAAATGGAAATGGTAAAACTGAGATATACAATGTCTGAAATGAAGGATTCATTTGCTGGGCTTAACAGTGGACTAAGAAACGCAGGAAAAGGATTTAGTGAAACCAAAGACAGGTCAATGGAAATCATCCAAACTAAAGAGGACAGAGAAAAAAGTATAAAGTCATAGTAAAAGAAGGGAGAGAGAAAAAGACAGATTCAGAGACAGAAACAGAGAATAATAATAAGGAAGAAGAAATATTTGAAAAGAAAATAGCTGACAATTTCCCAAAACTGGTAAAACTCATCAACACCAGATATGAAAAAGCTTAGTAGAACTTTAAGTAGCATAAAAATAAATAAGTCTACACCTAAAACACTGCATAGTCAAACATCTGTAATCAAAAGTTAAAAAGAAAATATTAAAAACAGCCAGAAAACACACACACACACACACACACAAACACACACACACACACACACACCAGGCTCAGATGGCTCTATTGGTGAATACTACAAAACAGTGAAAGGAAAAATCATACCAATTCTATGAAAACTCTTCCAGAAAATAGAAAAGGAAGGCACACCTCCCAACTTATGTCACAAGGCCAGCATCACCCTGATACAAAACCAGTGAAATAGAAGAAAACCACATACAATAATCCCCCATAAACACAGATGGAACATTCTTAACAAAATTTTAGCAACAACATATAGAAATGATAATATAACATGACCATGTGGGATTTATCCCAGGATTGCAGGGTTAGCATAGCATTTAAAAAGTCAATCAACACAATTTGCTATATTAACAGACTAAAACTCATACGTTTATCTCAATGGATATGGCGTATACATTTGAAAAATATAACTTACATCTATGATAAAAACTCTAGCAAACTAAAAATAAAAGGAAACTTTTTCCTCCTGATAAGGGGTTTCTACAGTATCGTACAACAAAACATCATACTTAATAGTGAATGGTTAAAGGCTTCTCTCCTGAATTCAGGAAAAAGGTTAAAATGTCCACTCTTGGCCAGAAGTGATGGCTCACAGCTGTAATCCCAGCACTTTGGGAGGCCAAGATGGGCAGCTCACTTGAGGCAAGGGGTTCAAGACCATCCTGGCCAACATGGCAAAACTCTGTCTTTACTAAGAGAACAAATATTAGCCAGGTGTGGTGTCATGCACCTGTAATCCCAGCTTCTTGGGCAGCTGAGGCACAAGAATCACTTGAACCTGGGAGGTCGAGGTTGCAGTGAGCTGAGATCATACCACTGCACTCCAGCCTGGGTGACAGAGCAAGACTCTGTCTCAAAAAAAAAAAAAAGCCCACTCTTACCTCTTCTATTCAACTAATATTATAGTGGAAGTGCTAGCCAATTTTATAAGAAAAGAAAAAGAATTAAAAAGCACAGAGTTGGAAAGAAAGATGTAAAGCTATCTTTCCTCACAAATTACATGATTGTCCATGTTTAAAATCCTAAAGAATCTACAAAAAAGAAGTTACTGGAACTATAAATGAGTTTAGCAAGTTTTCAGGATACAAGGTTAATTTATAAAAATTAGTTTTATTTCCATATACTATTAACAAAAATCAGAAATTGAGGTAAAATGCTATTTATAATAGCATCAAAATATGAAATACTTAGAAATAAATCTGACAAAAGATGTGCAGATCTGTATACTTAAAACTGTGAATCATTGCTGAGCAAAATTAAAGACATAAACAAATGAAGAGATATACTTTGCTCATGAATCGAAAGACTCAATATTATGATGTCAGTTCTCCCAAAACTGATCTATAACATTCAACACCATCGCAAACAAAATTCTAACAGGAGTAGTAGAAATTGACAAACTGATAAAAAATTGATATGCAACATTTTTCTCCTCACACCCTCACCCTTAACTCGGACCACAAGTTTTGTTGTTGTTTTTATTTTTTTCTTTCATTTTCATTTTCACCTTTGTATAATAGGAATATTGCATCATAATATCCTCTTTCACCAGACAGCATTTGGCCTTCTTTTTTCCTTCGAGCCATAATGGTGGTTGCAAAGAAACATGATTATATGTGATTGAAAATGACAAAGATATAGTTTATTAGTTTCACAATATGTTCACTGTGAAGAAGAATGTATGAAAACATAGAATGGGCTGCCTTGAAAGTGACTGATCTCTTAGTCTCTGGACTATCTTCATTTAACCTTTCTTGTCAGAACACTTACCATGAACGAGACACTGAGAATATAGTAATAAGTCAGATATGGCCTCCATTCTCATGAGTCCTGAGATCTATTAATTTAAAATTAATTAGCATGTCCAGGATACTGGGGATTTCCGCACAAAGTAGAGATTTGAACTAGGTGCCCGAGAGTTCTCTTCTGATGGTCTATATGACTCCAGAAAAACAATAACATAAACAAACAAAACACCTTTGTCTTCAAATAAGACAAACACTCCTTTTGTGCCCTCTCTGTCTGGGGCTTGACACTGGTAGACTGAATGAAGAAGGGAAAAAAAAAAAACTCAACACCTATAAAATCCCCTGCCCAGCTTGAAACAAAAGAATTTGCCTGTCTCCGTCATTAATCAAATCCATCTTGTACATGATTGCTTGCGGGGCCTCTGCCAGAGGGAAATGTCAAACACATGCTCTCAGGCCATGCTTACTCTCAGGAAACCTGGAAAGATACTATATCAGAAAATGCAAACCCATTTCCAGGAAGGTTCACCTTTTGGCATTTTGGGAAGCATGGCTCTGGATGCTGCTTTAGAGACTCTCTGCTTTGGGAAAGTGAGGCAGCTGTGAGCCAACCCAAACTAGAGTGGGCAGATGGCCTGGCATTCTGGAAACATTCTAGGAATATTACTCCAAGAGCTACCACAAAAATGAGGGACAGTTCCAGGAAAACAAGGAGTTGTTCCTAGACCCATGGCTTAGCCACACCAGGCCAGCAAAGAGGCGTCTGTCCCCAAGAGAAGACCCGCTAGAGTCAGGGTGGAGGAGGCAGCTGGCTAATCAGTGTAATTCTCCTCGCCTTATTAGACATGATCACCTTGGCTCCTTTCCAAAAACACCCCTTGGTCTGTGGGCCAATATCCTGTCCCAGCGCCAGTATCAGACTCAGGAGCAAGCTTCAAGTATTTCCGAAAAGGACGTGAATGGATGGCTAATTATCATCCTGGTAACAGTTTTGCCCAAAGTGCTCTTTCGTAGTCTCCATACCTTCGTTCACGCTTTTTCTTCTTCCTGGGGTGGTTCTCTGTCTTCTCTCCTGTTGAATCCCTACTTTTTGTTCTACAGTTATCTCCAATGCTACTTCTCCAGGGAAATTTGCCCGAATTTCTTCAGCTCCAAATAATCTCGTCTCACAGCATTCTAAATTCTTGTCTAGCATATACTATACATTTATTATAGCAATTTGTACACACTTTACCTTTTTTTCCCACTTAACTCAAAAAAAATTAGATTCCACGTACTGGGGATCCTACCTTCTTCTTTGCATCTCATTGAACCCCTAAAGCCCTTTTGTGTTCTTCCAACCACCCTGCATTTGCTCATGGTAGGATTAAGAAAAACTTGGGGGAATGGAGATGAGGAAACAATCTTCATAGCAATCAGAGGTAACAATTAGAACCTTCCCACTCCTGCAAATGACAAGATCAGGTCTCTTCCATAGTCTCTCTAAGGTTTATAATGGCCTCTCTGTCCAAAAAAAATCTGAAAAATTAGGAAATTAAACTGACACTAAGTAATGCCTAATTCATCCTGAATTGTTGAGCAATAAGCAGTGCCACTTAATTGAATTTTCTGGATCACTGGAGCCTACCTATTGGAATCTAAAAAAATTTTTTAATGATTTACAAAGCACACTTTTCTAAAAGCACTCAAAATATCTCTGGAAAATTCCAAAAGAGATTGGTTATGGTGGTTGTATCAGTGAAGGATAACTGGGAGATTAGGGAATCAGGGTGGGAGGAAATGGATTTCTCACTATGTGTTTGTGAATTTTGGATCATGCTCATCAATTATGTGTTAACTTAAAATTAATGACATACTTCCTTCCTTCCTTAAATGTAGTTGCTAAACCTAACTTTTCTTTCCGAATCAAGGTCATCATTATAAATATTATTGTCTTGCTACTAAATAGCATGATTCCAGCAAAGGATATTAAAATAATGCAGAGTTATTTGCTTCTATACTAAATAGCTTCCAATCTGCTAAGCCTCCAGTGGCTTTGGGTTTTGTTTACTTTTTCGGTTTTCTCTCTCTTCCCTGGCAGCTATCACTTTTTGTGGTTATCAGAGTGACAGCTAATAGCAACCACCACCCTACTTCTGATTTGCTTCTTTTGTTCTGATATAATTTGAAAGTCAAATGATTTCAGATGATAAATAAGATATATTAAGTAGAGATGGGAAGAAGAGAATTCTAGGAATTTGATTTTTATTTGTTTGTTTGTTTTTAAGTGCTACCAGCTATATGGGCTAGAGCAGATTGGGCTGAATATGCCCCAGATTCACCCTCTGGCTCAAAAATCACATGGTCCTTGTGCTAGACAGGCCTGATAAAATCAAAGTAGTTGTCTGGTTACCAGAATGCCACTAGAGGCAATGTCTTAGAAGGTTAAAGATAACCCTCATCCTACTCTCCATGGAGGACATGGAGAGACTACTGAGATTACAACAGCAACTCAGACAATGTGAAAGATTGATGTCGTGAGATATGTGGACTTTTTGACCTCGCTATGGCTTTTCTGCTTATTTCTATTCGGTTGGTGGGGGTGTCAGGGATTTTGCGGTGGGTTCTTTTTGTTTGTTTGTGTTTTACTGTATTCTAGATATCTGAGTGACACTACATAAGTATCTTTTCTTTTCATCTGAGGTTAAACAATTACAAAAAAGCAACCCAGATAATTAACTAGGGACGTGGATTTTAGCAGCAACACCTCCAGATTTAGGTTAAGCAGCACCTTTGTTGATGCTCAGATCTGCCACCAAGAAGGTGGAGCCTTGAGCATTATCACCCTGGGAGAAAGTATAAAGCATTTGAAAAATTATTGGAGAATGTAAAAGGGAGTTGAAAATCAAGGGCAGAGAGGAAGAAGATGCCATAAATACGGTGTCAGTGTTCAAAAAGGAAAGCAAAAGAAAGCTAATTGTGGAACTTACTGGCCAGCAAATCAGATAGTCACAGTAATAAAACAGATGTTAACAGTGAAAATCCATCATCGTCTGGAAAGGGTAACGTCACAGAGGATTTATGGAAAGAAGTGAGCTCAAGCAACTCAGTAGAGGAGAAAAACAGAGCAGGGCCAGGTCTTAGTAAATGGTTTGCAACTAGGGTAGAGGATTTTGTTCATCCTGCCACGCCATTTCTCCCCTAAGCTCAGCTCAAATTGCCTTGGATGAGAATGTGGTCACATGGACTCAATGACTGGCTGGGAGATCATAAATAAAGAATAATGATACAAGTACCCAGAAACAGCTCCGGTGAGTGGAGTTGGCGGGGGTGGGGTGCTAAGTGCACTTCCCCAGAGAGCAGGGTCAGGTCTGGTTTTATTTAACATCTTTGCTAATGATTTGAAAGCAGGAACAAACAAATGTCAAGAAAATGCAGCAAGCACCACTAGAGACAAGGCACACGTCAACTAGGAATGTTACCCAGTAGGACTGAGGCAGTTGTGAAAGGGAGCTGGAAATAACCTAGGTCAAAGCAGCCTAGGAGGATAATCTGCCATGGTTTGAATGTTCCTCCCAAAACTCACGTTGAAATTTAATTGCCATTATGACTATATGAAGAGGTGGGACTTTTAAGAATGATAAGGTCATGAGGGCTTTTCCCTCCTGAATGGGTTTATGCCTTTATTGTGGGAGTGGGTTTTTTATTGCAGGCATTCAGCCCCCTTTTGCTCTATCTTGCATGCACACCTCCTCATCGAGTGATGCCCTCCACCATGTTATGATGCAGCAAGAAGGTCCTCACCAAATGCAGCCCCTCAATCTGCATCCCAGCCTCCAGAACCATGAGTCAAATAAATATATTTTCTTTATAAATTATCTAGTCTGTGATATTCTGTTATGACAACAGCAAGTGAACTAAGACACAATATTAAATTAAAAAACAGTCGCTCTTCAAGGTTGTGTGGGGAAGGGGTCATAGTTGGAGGGGAAGAGTAGGAAATAAGAGTGGCCAAGAGCTGCCTCAGGGGACAAATAGTGTTTAATAACATAGCATGGTAATAAGGAAGTCCAACAGAACAGAGGCCCAGTTTGGTAAGTATGTGGCTGTGGTTCAATCAATGTGAAATGATAACTGACCCATTTATTCAGGGTGAGAGGGAGAAGAAAAAGGGTAGGAGTGTTCAGATTGGATTTTAGACATTTATCCTGAACATTCAGACCAAAGGATGTGCATCTGTGCATTCCTGCATCAAACTTCTAGAATGTTTGAAGTCCCATCACCTAGCACAGTACCTGACACATAGTAGATGCTCAGTGATTGTGAGAGAAATGCAGAAAGTATGTATATCTGTGACCATCAAGTGACAATGGAGTGAGGGTTGCAGCCAAGGATTTGTCTATCCTTGACATTTGGGGGTCTCTGTGATCAAAAGAAAAAGAGCCAGGAGCCAACAGGTATTTAAGCAAATAGTGACCACTGTGCCAGCTTCTCCTCTGGGACCTACCTGCCCCATCCCTGCCTGTGAAAATGGAATTGTGGTGTGTCCACTACCCCTCTGGTTCTGCCACTTCTGCTCCTGGCCTTCCCTAAGTGACTAGTCACCTATAACCAAACTTTACTTTCTTGTATTCGGTACCTACCCCCAGAACGTTCTGACTGTATTCAGGACCCAGCTTGGATTTATGAGTGGTCTCTTTATTTTCCCTAACTCTGAGTTGGCAGCTCAGAGGAGAGACCCAAGCCTCTTGTTCCACTATCACCAAATGCAACACCACCGAATCCCCATGTACCTTAAAATCCACTGTACCTCTAGATGGTCTAGAGCAGGGCTTCTTAAAATCTCCTGGGAGGGGAGACTCTGCATTTCTAACAAGTTCCCAGGTAATGCCAGTGTTGGTCTATGGACCATGGATTTGAAAAGAAAAGCTGTAGAGCAGCAGTGTTCAACAGAACTTTCAGCGAAGTTGGAAATGTTCTTTATCTGCACTGTGCAATTCAGTAGCCACTAGACATGTGACTATTGAATACTAGCATGACTTGAAAAGTAACTTTTGAATTTAATTAAATTTAATTTTTATATTTACATTATAATTTTATTAAATTTTAATTAATTTAAATTTAAATAACCACAGATGGCTAGTGGCTACTACATATGGGCTACATAACACTGCATGGCCAGCTGGATCAATATCCAGTTTGACTGGAAATAAGTGTTTGATTTATATGATGCTTTCTATTTATAACAAAATTGTTCTCCATTTACAGAGACTAAAAGAACTATGACAAGACATTTACAAAGAGATATGAAAAGATTTGCTACATTTTAATTTTGTTAAACAGTTTTATAGAGTTACAATTGACATACAGTTAGTTGCATATATTTAAAGTGTATAATTTGACAATTTTTCAGTTACTACAATTGTTGCAATCAAGAAAATAAACAGGCTGGGTGCAGTGTCTCATGCCTGTAATCCCAGCAATTTGAGAGGCTAAGGTAAGAGGATCACCTGAGCTCAGGAGTTCAAGACCAACCTGGGTTACATGGCAAAACGCCGTCTCTATGAAAAAATACCAAAAATTAGCCAGACATGGTGGCATGCACCTGTAGTTTCAGCTGAGGTTGAGGTGGGAGAATCGCCTCAGCCTAAGAAGTTGAAGCTGCAGTGAGCCCTGATTGTGCCACTGCATTGTTATTTGGGCGATGGATTGAGACCCTGTCTCAAAAAAATAAAAACAAAAATAAAAGATAACAAACATATACATTACGTGTAGACATTTCCTTATCCCCTTTGTACGCCCTCCATCCTGCCTTTCTCTACCCCACATCTTGTCAACAGGCAATGACTGCTCTGCTTTCTGTTATAATACATTTGTTTGCATTTCCTAGAATTTTATATAATTGGAATCATATTATGCACTATTTGATTTGCCTGGCTTCTCTTACTCAGCATAATTATTTTAAAATTCATCCATATTTTTGCACACATCAGTTCATGTTTTTTTTTAATTGCTGCATAGTATACAATTTGTTCACCCATTCATCTGTTAATGGAGATTTTAGTTATTTCCAATTTTTGACTGTTACAAATAATGCTGTAAGTTTTTGTATAGATATATGTTTTTATTTCTCTTGGGTAAATACCTAGGAGTGGAATGGCTGGAAGTTCTGTAGGCATATCTTTAAATCTTTAAGAAACTGACAAAATGTTTTCCAAAGTGTACCATTTTACATTCCAAACAGAAATATATGATATATAGTTCCTCCACATTTTCACTGATAATTGATATGGCCATACATAAATTTTAGCTGTTCTAACAGAAGAGTAATTGTCTCTCATTGTGGTTTTGTGTTTCTCTAATGATTAACGATATTAAGCATATTTTCATATACTTATATACCATCTGAATAAATATATTCTTCAATAAAGTGCTCAAATCTTTCACCCATTAAAAAATTTTTTTTCTTGTCACTGAGTTTTCAGAGTGCTGCATTACATCCTGGATCAAGTGTTTTCTCAGATATAAGATTTGCAGATATTTTCTGCCACTTGATGACTTATCCTCTCATTCTCTTGAAAGTGTCTTTTAAAAAGTAAATTTTTAACTTTGATGAAGCCCAATTAACCAATTATTTCTTTTCTTTTAGCATTTTATCTAAGAAATCTTTGCCTAACTCAATATCACAAAGAGTTTCTCTTATGTTTTCTTAGCTTTTGTATACAGTATTAGACATTAATGTTCATTTTTTGGCATATAGATATCTAAGTATTCCAACATTATCTGTTAAAAAGACTATCCTTTCTCTATTGAATTCTTTTCCATCTTTGTTAAAACTCAATTGATGATCTGCATGTGGGTCTATTTCTGCACTCTTTATTCTTCTTTTCGTTGGTCTATTTGTTTAT
Source organism: Cacajao melanocephalus (assembly GCA_963573385.1). NCBI lineage: Eukaryota > Metazoa > Chordata > Mammalia > Primates > Pitheciidae > Cacajao > Cacajao melanocephalus. The sequence continues at coordinate 46,004 of CAUYLG010032938.1, forward strand.
CTTGACATCAATATCATACTATTTTGATTACTATAACTTTTTTTTTTAGACAGATTTTTTCTTTGTCGTCCAGGCTGGAGTGCAGTGGCGCAATCTTGGCTCACTGAAACCACTGACCCCAGGGTTCTAGCGATTCTCCTACCTCAGTCTCCTGAGTAGCTGGGATTACAAGCTCCCACTACCACGCCCAGCTAATTTTTTTTTGTATTTTTAGTAGAGACAGGGTTTCGCCACGTTGACCAGGCTGGTCTTGAACTCCTGACCTCAGGTGATGCACCCGCCTTGGTCTGATACAGGTGTGAGCCACTGTGCCCCGCCTGATTACTTATCTTGATATTAAGTCTGGAAGTCAGGTAATGTTAGTCCTCCAACTGTGTCCTTCTTTCTTGAAGATGTTTTTAGCTGTTCCTGATGTTATGAATTTTCAAATACATTTTAGAATCACCAATTTCTACCAAAAAAACCCGCTGGGATTTCGACTAGGCTTTCTTTGAGTGTATAGATTAATTTAGGGAAAATTGACATTTTAAGAATATTTAATCTTCTAATCCATAAACAGCAGCCCTCTGCATTTATTTAGATCTTCTTAATTTATCTCAGCAATGATTATTAGGTATGGAAGATGCAGGTTATAAATCACAAGTTGGAGGTTCATTCAAAAATACACACACACACACGCATATGTATATATATAATTATTTTAAGTTTGGAATACATGTACAGGACATACAAGTTTGCTACATAGGTAAACATGTGCCATGATGGTTTGCTGCACCTATCAACCCATCGCCTAGGTAATTAAGCCCTGCATGCATTAGCTATATATCCTGATGGTCTCTCCTTCCCTCTTCCCCTTCCGGCAGGCCCCAGTGTGTGTTATTCCCTTCCCTGTGTCCATCTATTCCCAATTGTTTGGCTCCCACTTATAAGTGAGAAGATGCAGTGTTTGGTTTTCTGTTCCTGTGTTAGTTTGCTGAGGATATGGGTTTTCAGCTCCATCCATGGCCCTGCAAAGGGAAATATAAACATATATTTTTTAAAAATAGTGCTGATTGAAAAAAGTACAAAATGATGAGATGTATGGTACAATAACATGAATAAAAATTTAAGATGAACATAGAACCCTTAAAATTATATTTTTCACAAATATTTTGCACAAATACTTAACATCAGTAAAAATTGTATTAGAATGAATGACTTTGTGGTATGAAAAGGGAGGGAATGGAAGTCAGAATCTGGGGTGAAGGAAAAACAAAAGAGGGACTTTATAGGAATATGAAAATAATGCACCATGAAATGAGTATGGTAAACAACTCTCTATAAACCTGTAAACCAAAAGTATTAATAATAATATTGTATAATACATAGCTATTTTGTAGACCCTAATAAATATTATACACAGACAATCATGTCATCTGCAAATAAAGATAGTTTTGCATCCGGGAGCGGTGGCTTATGGCTATAATCCCAGCACCTTGGGAGGCTGAGGCAGGTGGATGACCTGAGGTCAGGGGTTCAAGACCAGCCTGACCAACATGAAGAAACCCCATCTCTACTAAAAATACAAAAATTACCCAGACATGGTGGTGCATGCCTGTAATCCAAGCTACTTGGGAGGCTAAGGCAGGAGAATCACTTGAACTCAGGAGGCGGAGGTTGCAGTGAGCCGAGATTGCACCATTGCACTTCAGCCTGGGCAATCAGAGCAAAACTCTGTCTCAAAAAATTAAAAAAAGAGACAGTTTTGCTTCTTCCTTTCCAGTCTGAGTGTCTTTTATTTCTTTGTCTTGCCTTATTGCACTGACTGGAACCTCTAGCACAATATTTAATAGAAGCAGTGAAAACAGACAATCTTTGCTTTGTTCCTGGTCTTAAATGGAAAGCATTAGGTCTTCTACCACTAAGCCTGATGTTAGCCATTGGCTTACATAGATGTTCTCTGTCAGTTTGGGGAAGTTCTTTGTTGTTTTTAGTTTCTGAGACTTTTTGTCAGAAATGTTAGATTTTGTCAGATGTTTCTTCTTCATCTAGTGAGATAATATTTCATTGGATTTTATTTTTTAGTCTGTAAGTATGATAAATTACATTGATTGATTTTCAAATGTTAAACCAAACCCTGCATTCCAGGGATAAACACTACTTGGTTATGTATTATTATTATTATTATTATTAATTATTTTGAGATGGAGTCTGGCTCTGTCGCCCAGGCAGGGGTGCAGTGGTGTGATCTTGGCTCACTGCAACCTCCACCTCCCGGGTTCAAATGATTCTCCTGCCTCAGCCTCCCGAGTAGCTGAGAATACAGGTGCCCACCACCACGCCCGGCTAATTTTTGTACTATTAGTAGAGAAGGGTTTCACCATATTGGCCAGGCTGGTCTCAAACTCTTGACCTTGTGATCTGCCCACCTTGGCCTCCCAAAGTTCTGGGATTACAGGCATGAGCCACTGCGTGTGGCCTGTATTACTCTTTTAATGTACTGGTGGATTCACTTTGCTAAAAAATTTTTGCATTTCTGTTCACAATGGATATTGATCTATAGTGTTTTTTTTTTTCTTGTAATATCTTTGTCTGATTGCAGTATCAAAGTAATGCCAGGCTTATCGAGTCCTTTGGAAAGCATTCCTTTTACTTAAACTTTCTGGGAGAGTTTGCATAGAACTGATATTACTACTTCATTATACATTTGATAGAATCCCCTCAGAAGTCATTTTGACCTTGAGTTTTCTTTGCTGGAAGGTTTTCAACTACAAATTCGATTTCTTCAATAAATATTGGACTATTCAATACCAATTTCTTCTTGAATAATCTTTGGTAGTTTATATCTTTCAATAAATTTGTTCATTTCATCTAAGTTGTCAAATTTCTTGGCATAAAGTTGTTCAAAAGACTTCCTTGTTATCTATTTAATATCTGTAGAATCAATAGTGATATACCATTTCTCATTACTGACATTGGTAATTTGTATCTTCTCAATTTCCTGATGAGTTTGGCCAGAATTTTATCACTTTTATTGGGTAGTTTTATTTCTTAGACTTTGGTACTATGGGGAGGATCAACATTTTTATTAAACAAACAAATAGAAAGCTTTGAACCTGTTGAAGTCTCAATCAGGCTAATTGGCTACATTTTTATGGCCATGCTTTCCTACCCTTTCTCTGCCAGCCCCAACCTAGTCCTCCACTCCTTGCTCAAATCCAGGTATAGCAATTCAAACAGGTTTTAAACCCTTGCTAGCAGAACCTTTACAGACTCTTTCAGTGATAATTCTCTGTTAAACCAATAAAATAGCATGGCTACCTAGCATAGTGATGGTTAAAAGCAACCTGTTATAGTTCTCCCTTCACAATTCAATACAATTTCTCACTCCTATGTGACCAAAGCAACTAGAGGTGGATGGGGTGTGAGATGTAGAAGAAACACTTCCCAGAGTTGCGACCACAGAGAAGCAAGAGTGCCAGGCCCAGGAGTGGATAAATTGAAGAGGAGTCAACATTGCCCTTTAGTCATAATTTTTGTAAACTATTATTGTATAAGACTGCAAGTTGTTAAGTAGGAAATAGTGGGCAATTCTTAACACTGTGAGCCAAGAAAAGATAGAAAAAGAACAAAGATAGGTTATAGAAGCCAAACTTTATCCTGCATATAATGAACAGTTGTCATCAAGGTTTTTAATCAGAGAAATTATAATATCCAATCTATATTTTCAGAGAGTCATCTCTGGGGATAGTGTGGAGAAAGGACTAAAAGGGACCAGAACTGGAAAAGGAAGACTATTTCAGAGGATATTTGTATGACTCAAACCTGGATCTCTGGGTTAGCAGTGGGCTATTCATTCAGTATAGAGTGAAGGTAAAAACAGGAAAGAGAAATGTTTAGAGGCTCTCTCATTGCTTATACCTTTGCTGGCAGAAGTTCACAGAACCACAAAAATATATCCCATCGAACCCATACTAAATGTTTCCCCCAACTGAACTTCCACTTAGCTAGATCCCAAAGTACTCATGGCCATACTAATGTCATCTGCCATGAGGGCAAGTGTGATGGAGGTTGAATTAGAGCAGAAAGAAACTGCAGTTTTATCTCACTCTCACAAATTCTGCAAAAACATTTGAGCATGAAGACTCATTGTTGGGCTCCCTCTAAGGGCCATATAAAGGCTTTGTGTTAATAAAGGGCCCTGGAAATAAGCTTCATAAACATGATGGTAAGTCCATTTTGCCTGGATTTTACAAAAGCTTCCTAACTGGTCTCCCAATCCATTTTCAATATAGTAGTCAGAGTAATCTTAAACGACGAACTAGATGACATCAGCAAGATGGAAAAATAAAGGTCCCACACCCTGCACACACACACACACACACACACACACACACGCACTCTTAAATATTTGGCAGTCATTTATGGACAAAGCGACTTCACAGGAGTTTGGGGATCTGGGAAATAGGTTGCAAAGCCCTAGTGGAGCCCAAGACTCAGGAGGGCTGCTTTGAGAAGGCAAACCTGCACATCAGTGATGGTCCCACTGGCCATGGTTCCAGCTGTGGGCTGAAGGAGCTCCATCCTCCTATAAACTCAGCTTCAGCCCCTCTTGTTCACAGCCCTGCTACCAGCCCCTTCCACCAAGGGACCTAAGAGAAGCCACATCCATTCATGCTCCCCATAACAGGCCTGCCAACCTTGAACTTGACTGTAGTCCCTGGAGAAGTTAAATGACCTGGCTTAAGCCCTATTCTACCACTGTTCATGGCAGTCTTGCCCACCCAGGGACCTACCCAGGGACTTGCCCAGAGACCTAATGGAAGCCACAACAAAAAACAACCAGGTAACAGACCTGACAACTTTGGATCCAATTGTGATTACTGAAGCAGTCCTTTGACCTGGCTTCAAAGTTCAGAGGCAGTCCTCATCACCCAGAGACCAGTCCAGCACCTAACAGGAGCATACTTAGAGATCCAAAGAAGTCATGCCTCAACTTGTTCCTGATAACAGGCTTGCCAACCACAGACCTGACAGTGAACCTGGAAACAGCCATGAGATCTGGCTCTAGCTCCACCTAACCACAATCCCAGAAGTAGTTAATCTAGGAATCTGGCAGGAAAATATCTTTACCTATTAAAATCAGTTTATAAAACAGGAATAAGTGTCTTCTCCTTCAAATGCACAGACACCAATGCAAGGCTACACAGATCATGAAGAATTCGGCAAACATGGCAGCAGCAAAGGAAACTAATAAAGTGCCAATAATAAACCCTAAAGACATGGAGATCCATGAAATGTTTGACAAAAAACTCAAAATAATTTTAAAGAAGCTGAAAGAGCTACCAGAGAAACCAGATAGACAATAAAACAAAAATAAGAAAAACAATACATGAACAAAATTAGAAGCTTAACAAAGAAATAGAAATCACAAAAAAAAAACCAAACAAATGTTGGAGCTGAAGAGTACAATGACTGAATTAAAAAATTCAGTAGAAAGCTTAACAGTAGACCCTATCATGCAGAAGAAAGCATCAGTGCCTTCAAAGACAGGTCATTTCAAATTATTCAGTTAGAGAAGTGAAAAGAAAAAAGAATGAAAAAGAGTGAAGAATGTCTACATGACTTATGGGACACCATCAAGCAACCCAATATACACAGTATGTGAGTCCCAGGAGGATCAGAGAATGAGAAAGTGGCAGAAAAAAATATTTAAAGACATAATGACAGAAAACTTTCCATGTTTCGGGAAATGAATATCCATATCATGATGCCCAGAGAACCTCAAATAGACTGAACATCAAGAAGTCTTTACTGAGCTACATTATAATCAAACTGTCAAAGGTCAAAGGAAGGAAGGAAGGAAGGAAAGAAGGAAGGAAGGAAGGAAGGAAAGACTAATTTTGAAAATGACTTATCAAGCATAAGGAATCACCATAAGACTATCAGTAGATTTCCCAGCAGAATCCTTGCAGGCCAGAAAATATTGGGATAATATATTCTAAGTGTTGAAAGTAAAAACACTGCCAACCAAGAATATCATATGTAGCAAAGTTATCCTTAAGAAATGAGAGATAAAGACTTTCCCAGACAAACAAAAACTGAGGAAGTTAATCACCACTAGACATGCCTTACAAGAAATGCAAAAGGGAGTCCTTCAAGTTTAAATGAAAGGACACTAATTATCAACATGAAAGTATACAATCCACTGGTAAAAGAAAGTATATAGTCAGATTCAGAATACTGTAATGTTGTAATAGTAGTATAGTAGTACACTTCTAACTCTAGTATAAAGGTTAAATGAAAAGTATTAAAATAACTATATATACAATGATTTGTTAATGAACACATAATAAGATGGAAACTGTTACTTCAATAACATAAACTGTTTGCGGGGAGTAAAAGTATAGAGTGTTTGTATGCAATTGAAGTTGTTATCAGGTTAAAATATACTATTGTAACTATAAGATGTTTTATATAAGCCTCTTGGCAGAAAAAAATCTGTAGTGAATACACAAAGCAAAGGATCAAGAGAAAAGAATCAGAGCACACCACTACATACACATTATCAAATCTCAAAGGAAGATAGCAAGAAAGAAAAAAGGAGCAAACGAACTGCAAAATAATTTTTTTTTTTATTTTTCGAGATGGATTCTTGCTCTGTAGCCCAGGGTGGAGTGTGCAGTGGAATAATCTTGGCTCACTGCAAGCTCCGCCTCCTGGGTTCAAGTGATTCTCCTGCCTCAGCCTCCTGAGTAGCTGGGACCACAGGCATGTGCCACCACGCCTGGCTAATTTTTGTATTTTTAGTAGAGATGAAGTTTCACCATGTTGGCCAGGCTGGTCTTGAACCCCTGACTTCAGGTGATCTGCCCACATTGGCCTCCAAAGTGCTAGGATTACAGTCCTGAGTCATTGTGCACAGCCAAAAAAACTTTTTAAAGTATAAGATCACCAATATGCTATTTACAAGAGATTAGCTTTAGATTAAAGAACATACATAAGCTGAAAGGGAAAAGTTAGAAAAAGATGGAAACAGCAACTGAAAGGTGACCTAACTTATTTCAGACACAATTGACTTTAAGGCAAAAGCTGTCACAAAAGGCAAAGAAAGTCATTATATGGTGATAAAGGCATCAATTCATCAAGAGGATATACTAATCATAAATATATGTGCATCCAACAATGGAACACCTAAATATATAAAAGAAATATTAACATAAATGAAGGGAGAAGTGGATAACAATATAATAGTAGTGGGGGATTTCAATACTTGACTTTCAACAATGGATAGATCATCTAGACAGAAAATCAATAAGAAAATGGCAAAGTTGGACAACTCTATAGACCAAATGGACCTAACAAACATATACAGAAAGTTTTATTCAACAGCAGCAGAATATATATCCTTTTCGAGCACACACCAAACAAAAATAATGGTATGGAACTAGAAATCAATAACAGAAGAAAAATTGAAAAATTCACAATATGGGGAAATTAAACAGTGAACTCCTGAACAAGTAATGGGTCAAAGGAGAAATCAAAAGGGAAATCAAAAAACACATTGAGACAAACAAATATAAAAACACAACATACCAAAACTTATGGGATGCAGCAAAAGCAATTTTTAAGAGGGAAGTTTATGGCGATAAATGCCTATGTGAAGAAAATGGAGATCATAAATAAACAATCTAACTTTAAACAACCAGGAGCTTGAAAAAGAAGAGCAAACTAAGCCCAAAGTTAGCAGAAGAAAGGAAATAATAGAGTAGAACAGAAATAAATCAAATAAAGAGGAAACATAGAAAATATCAATGAAATTGGTTGTTTTAAAAGATAAACAAAACTGCTAAACATTTAGCCAGACTACAAATTTGAAGAAACTAAAATAAATAAAATCAGAATTGAAAGAGGAGACATTAGAACTAATACAAAGGATCATAAAAGAGTACTATGGATAATTGTACATCAACCAATTAGATAACACAGAAGAAATGAATAAATTCCTGGAAACATACAACCTACCAAGACTGAATCATGAAAAATTTAAAAACCTGAGCATACCAGTAACAAGTGAATCTTTTTTACTGAATAGTAGGTCTCAACAGTGGGCATAAAATATTCAATAAACCATGCTATAAATAGATGTGCTGTCATCCGGGCTTTGTTGTTCCATTTACACAGCACAGGCAGGGTAAATTTAGCATAATTCTCAAGGATCATCAGATTTTCAGAATGGCAAATGAGCATTGGCATCAACTTAGTCACCAGCTGCATTAGGCCCTAACAAGAGAGTCAACCTGTCCTTTGAAGCATTGAAGCCAGGCATCAATTTCTCCTGTCTAGTTACGGAAGTCCTAGATGGCATCTTCTTACAATTCTATTGGAAGGCTGTATTTTGTCTACACTGAAAATCTATTATTTAGTGTAGCTGCTTTCATGAATTATCCTAGCTAGAGACCTGGATCACTTACTGTAACTTCTACATCAGCACTTACTATTTCACCTTGAACTCTTATGTTATGGTGGTGGTTGCTTTCCTTAAACCTTATTAACCAACCTCTGCTAGCTACAGATTTTTCTTCTACAGTTTCCTCACCTCTCTCAGCCTTCACAGAATTGAAGAGGGTTAGGGGTCTTGCTCTGGATTAAGCTTTGGCTTAAGGGAAATGTTGTGGTTGGTTTGATCTTCCATCCAGATTAGCAAAACTTTTGCCACATCAGCAGTAAGGCCGTTTCACTTTCTTATCATTTGAATGTTCACTGAAATAGCACTTTTAATTTTCTTCAAGAACTTTTCTGTGCCCCTGGGCTGGATTTATCTGCCGAGAGGTGGAGGCCTGGAGAACTGCGTTTGCAGCAGACCTCGTAGGAAGGGAGAAAGGGCGAGGTGGGGGAAGGACTAGATTTTCTGAATCTCACTGGCCTGGCTCCTGAGCCAGAGGTGGGGTGGGGTCAGGTGGAGACAGAAAGCAGCCACTCCACACTTTGCTGAGCCCAGATGGTGGATTCATGAGAACCATTTAATTGCCCACAGAGGGAGGACATCTCATTTTGGCAGAGGACACAGGCTAACCAGAAGCAGCCCCCAGCCTCTCCTTTCTTCTCTTCCTCCCTCTGTGAATTCAGCTTGATGGATACAAGGAAAGGCTCCAGCGTGGTGATCCCTAGCCACACTGCCCAGCCTCAATCATGGGACATTCAGAAACAACTCAGGGAAATTTTTTATTGGGAGGAGGGAAGGGAAGTGCCCATGTAGGTTCACCTTGGCCATGCCCTCTGCCCACCATGAACCAAACTAGCCCAGCTCTCAGCCAGAAAACTTTTTTTTCTTTGTGACAGAAGGCTTCATGCTAGGGATGGTTTTTAAAGAGCAAGAGGGATTAGAGACAGCTTGGGGTTCAGGAGGTAAACAGATCAGGTTGCCAATGAAATAAGTTAGGCATCTATCATTTCACAGAGTGCCTCTATCATGTAACAGTTGTATGATCTCAGGAAAGCCAAATAGCCACCATGAGGTTTAGGTTCCTCCTCTACAAAATGAAGATGAAGATACCTACCTGATGGGACCTGGATGGGATGCCTTGTGCTCATTCAGGACATTCATTTTTCCCCCAGGATTATGGGATGCTAAGACCAAAGATTAGGCTGTTTCATAGTTCTCCTCTGCCAAAAGTTGTGTTATTCAATATACAGACTTTTCTACCACCTCCTTCACTATCTAGTTCCTCGTTTCGTTTTTTTTTTCTACTGTGTCAATCCTACTATCCTTACTAGTAGGGATATGATTTTATCATTCCTAAGTCTTTATAATCCAACCAGGATGGTTGATTGAAAGGACAGGTTGAAACCACTGGATTTTGTAACACCAGATGGGCTTCTGAAACATGTTGCATGCAAACTGTCACCTTGAACAGAGAATCATATTTGAATGCACCCTTTTTTAAAACCTTCAGCAGCTGACAGGTGTTTTCAGAAACTTCTAGTCCTGTCCCTGGGACCCTGCTATTATTCTTCGACTGTGGCCATGGGACTCCCCCACCCCCAGCCACTCTTCAGAAAAAAAGATGGCTGAGAGCCCCGTCCCCTCTCCTCTGGACATGTGGCTACCTAATGCCTGAAGTGATGGTCTCTGTCCAGTCCCAGAACTGGATCATTAGCCCCCTTTTCTCATTGCTGAGAGATAGGTTTGAAGGCTGGACCGGTGAGAGTGAGGTGAGGAAAACAGTATATCCTCTTCTTTTCTTTCTAGCTCATCCACTTACTCCCACATTCCTTCTTTGTTAAAGTGTCCCCAGCTCCTTAAAGCCTGGGATGAGGATTTAAAGTGCACTCCAGAGTAGTCACCAATTGACTTGACCTTCAGCTTCAACTTGCCAGAGCCGGAGTGTGGCTGGGGGCAAACTGAACCATACCAGACCTAGTCCCGGGGTCACAAGAGCTAGGTTCTATACTAGCCCCCGCCTCACAAACTGTGCTACTGGTCACTTGTGCACTCTTATGTGTCCACTGTTTCCACAACCCTCAAATCCTTGGGAAGACAGATGACTCCAAGTTCTCCAGGGAAATGTGGGAACTGAGCGTGGCCACTAGGTGGCAGTGCTCAGAAGGACACGGTGCGGGAGCCCCTGACAGACACCAGGGCTCTGAAGTGCTTTAGCCTCAGAGACAGACGCCCAGGTTCAGCCAGAGGAGAAAGCCGTGACTTCTCTTCCACGCCCCCTACTGCAGCCGTGGGGATCGGTGCACACCCCCCCCTCCCTCTCCGCCAATCCTACCATCCCTTAGGACTCCTGGGAAGCTCTCCCTGACAAAGCCTCCCTCCCCACTTCTCAGGGCGGATCCTTGTCACCTGTCTCCCCACTGTCCTTAATCCACACCTTGATCAAGACACCACTCCAGAGAGCAATCATTGCCCTGTCTGTCTCCCCGTGAGGTTCTGGAGAGCAGACACGAGGTTTTCTTGACCTCTGTCTCCCCAGTGCCTGACGTGAGACTGACACAGTACCTGCTGCTGTGTATTTGTCCTTGGATGAATAAATTCATGAACAGAGCTTGAGAAGATCAAATGAACCCCTTTATTCAATGACTTTTGATCCACTTCTTTTGGTAACTTAGTATGAAGTTATGCTTTTCTTGATTTTGATCAGCAAATATTACTTTGGTGGGGTTTGAAGGCATCTCTTAGCTGTGGGTCTCTTGGTTCAGACAAAAACCAATGTCAACCCAAATACATAAAAACGAATAAAAGTAGAGCTACTTGATTTGAAGCCGGGTGGGGAGGCCTAGAGCCGACACTGCTCCTACCTCCACCCCGGGAAGCCCCCACTTAGAACCTGAGGGCTCTGTAAACATGTTTTTTAAGCCCCACCTTGTTTGTCCTATAAGTTCCTCTTCTGTTTATCTCCAGTTCCCAGAAAAGATAAATGCCTGGGGAAGGACTGAGTTTCTTGGGGGCAGGAGCTGTGTTTCCTATCACAAGGCAGCCTGGGGGACAGCACACTCAATGGGTGTTTGACTCACTGAATGAAATTGAGTTGAATTATAATAACAGGGTTCAAAGCCAAATATTGCTTTAGAAGTTGGAGAGAAGTGGCCTTTCCTGGCTTTCCCCCAAGGGAGACACGGGAAGGTGGCTAAGGGGATGGCTGGCCTGACCGTCACCTCTGAAGGATTCCTGAGTTAAGTAATTGTAATCTCGGAATCAGACGGGCCTGGGGGTGGCCAAGTGGTCAACAGCTCTTGCTTCGGAACTGGATGATTGAATCCATGCTATAGCTTCAGTTTACCTGCGTGTTCCACTGGGTTCGTGTAAGGCAATGCAAATACTGAAAGCTCCAATAAATCACTGTCACATTGAAGAATCTTGGAGTTAGAAGGTGCCACTGGATTGAGCTCGGCTGATCAAGGAAGTCTTCCTCTAGCATTCGCGACAGAGAGCTCACTCCCATGAGGGGCGGCAAGAGCCATTGCCAGAGGGGACTCCTTTACACGCATCCTCTGTCTTCAACCTCTCCGCCTCTGATGGCTCTTCCCTCTCTACATACATGTCCTCAGGTCTCTCAATGTCCTTAAAAAAATTCCTCCCTCAGCTGGCACCCCTTTATAAACCTGTCCTTTCCTTCACAGCCAAGGGTCTTGAGAGACCAGTCCCCGTTCTGTCTCTGCGTCCTCTCCTTCCGCTCCCCCTCAGCTCCCTGCAATCTGGCTGTGTTCTCACCACTCCATTGACCTGCTCTTGACTGGATCAAAACTGCCCTGGTATTGCGAAGTTCAATACTCGAACGCTGTTGGCTTTTTACTTACAACTCTTGCATTTCTTGATTTTTCATGACAACTCCCTGCTGGTTTCTTTCCTCCTTCTTTGGCTGCTGCTTCTGAACTTGCTTCTTGGTTTGATCTCCAGCCTACCCTCCATCTCCTTTTCATTTTATCCCAGCTGTCTCCCCGGGCCACCTCATCCATGTCTCAGTCACTAACATTATCTTTTATGTTATCATCGGCAGTAGCATCAGGCCTTTTTGCCTATCTCCTGTATCGAATTCATAGCAAAATCATGTCAATTCTACCCCCTAAAATCACCCCAACCCATCCCTCTTTTTCATCCCCTTGCCACTTCCTTATTTGTGCCTGGTCTTTTTTAGATTTCTGCCATACCTTCCGCCCTGGTCTCTCTACTTTCAGTTTTGACCCTGTAAAATTCATCCCACACGATGCCACAGATCTAAGATATAAATCAGACCGTGGCACTCCATCAATTTGAACTTTCCCATAGTGTTCACTGCCTACAGAATAACATCCAAGGTCATTAATAGCAAGACCTTTATATGAAGCTCTCTTTATCCAAGGCCCACTATCACCTGGCCCTCTCTCTACCTCTCCAGGCTCTCTTCCTTCATTCCTTAATTTGAACTCAGTCTTATAGTAATGTTAAATTGTCTCAAGGTTCCACTATGATGTCTTTCAGACATTCTATTTCTTTGGAATAGAATCTCCTCCTTACCTTGTAATTTCTATGCGCTCTTTAAAACACAGCTCAGCTCTCATCTCCACTGACTCTTCCTATTCTGACTAGGTGCCTCTGATAAGTTTTCATAGCAGCCTGTGCACACTTGTACCTTAGCAGTAATGAAACTACACTGAGATTGGACACCTGATGGTCATCCCCATAATTTATACACTGTGAGCTGTTTTAGGACAACAGCTTTTAAAAGAAATGTGTTTCCCCTGTAGCATAGAACTTGAAAGGTACTAAGTACATGATAATACCTGGAGTAAACTAGTATCACCAAAATAATTCTTACTGTTTTCTTTTTTGTAGGTATAACTTGTGATTGTAAAGTTTCATTTTGAAAATCACCACTATTCAGAGTACTATCTCATAGGCACAGCATTTCTGTCTCTTGTGATTATAAATTTAGAAATGACATGGTCATTTTCTCCCAATGCTCCTCCCATTTTTACAGCACCAACCTGTTCCTTTCTGAGGGTGAAAATGAAGTCCAGTGTATTATCAACTTTGCTAATGCATTCACATGTTACACAATAAAAATGCCAGGGAAGTAGGTTGAAAACTTATCAGATGCTCTCCTTTTAGCAGAATGAAATATCCAGCAAAGAATTTAGAACGCATACCTCCCAATCATGTCCAATGCCTTAGCTTCTGAGCTAGATTCTATGTATAGACCAGGAAAATATCATCTATGTCCTCCTTCTGGCTAGGCAGCATATAGACTATTCCCACAATATATCTCCTGTTTTCACCTCGCTTTATTATCAAATAAATATTCCATCCCTGTGTCAGTTGGGGTCCCACTCCCCACCCCCCACCCCAGGCCACTTTTCATAGGACTGTCCTAGGGAGTGATGTTTCTGTATCCACATAGCTCTTCTCTACCTTCTTTTTGATTTTTCTATATGAAGCGCAGAATTGGTAACTAATAGGGAGACTTTAGAAGTCAATTCTGTCATTTCATTAATGAGAAGGCATAGCCCATACAGTTAAAATGATTTACCTAATACGAATAATATGAACAGCAAACATTTATTATGTGATTTCTGTGCCACATACTTTACATATATTACCCTATTTAATCTGCATGACAACCCAGTAGGAAAGTATGATTAATATTCCTTATTTCACAGATGAGGAAAATTAAGCTTGGAGAAATGAATTAATGTGCCCAAAGTCACACATCAAGTGAGAAGTAAATCAAGGATTCCAACTGAGACAGTTTGACTCAAGAGCCATTTCATTTCACCACCAAGCTCTGTTAATACCTAATACCACAAAGCTACTTATTTTTCCGTTGACTTAAAATATATTTTATCTTCATCTCTGATTGTTCTTCATTTGGCAACAGCTAGAGAATGCTGGCTAAACTGTTAATGGGCTTAATGGTCCATAAACAAGCTCTGCAATGTATAAGAGAGAACCTATTTCAGATGTTAAGAATTTTTATGTAATTCAAATTATCTGCAATGTGAGTACAGGCTTTCATATATTGACGTTCTTAGACTAAGAGCCACCTGTTTTAGAAATGAGCAGTCCAGAAGATAGGAAGCACTATTTATAATTAAAGTGGAAAATTCCCCCATGGCTGTGAAGTTAAATTAAAAAGGGGTTGATTAAGGAAAGTAAAGAAAGTACTATTAGTCCTTTTAGTACAAACTCTTTGTTTACCCAAGCCAAACAGTTGCCATTTCTGAACAGAAGTCAAACACCTGTTGCTTCAGAAAGGAAAATTTCAGATCTGGCTTTTTAGAGCTATTGCTGATAAGAGCTGACCATGAAAACCTTCCAAAAATTGACATCTGGGCCCAAAAGTTTATCTTCCCCTTTGTTTATTTTTCTTTATCTGTCCATGTGCCTTAGCTGGAAATGTGGCTTGCAGCTTTTGTCCAGAACTTACTCCCCTCTTCACTTCTGGAAGGGGCACTGGTTTGGGAGCAGCTGCTCTAGACAAACAGTGAGGTTGCCACTAGCATGATGAGCCCTGGTCTCTAGGGGACACAGGGAGAGGCTTCCGGTTTCTCCCCTCCTATGGTCTCTCCAAGGTCCCTGACCCATTGGATTCTGTGGACTCTCCTCTGTCCTTAGCGGGCACCGATTACTTAGAGAAACACCATTTGCACAAACCGGTTAATGCCCAGACTCAGCCCCGGTGCTGCTACCCAGCTGACTCTATCCTCTTAAAGAGCCACACTGACCATTTTCTCCTGCCATCAAGGGTAGGAGTATTGGGGAATGCGTTCCTGCTTCAAGAGCAAACCACTTGAGGTACAAATCTGCCTTTGGCACTCTCTTGCCCATAGATGGCGCCCCATCACCTGTAGCTCTCCCAGTTCCAGTGGATTTTGATTGAGCCAGGAGTCTGCTCAGGAATTCCTATTTTTAACAAGCTTCCTAGGCGACCAGCTGTCCCAGTTTACCTGAAACTGAGGTGTTTTCCAGCACTTGGGGCTTTCAGTGCTAAAACTGGAGAAGTCCTGGGCCAAATGGAATGAGTTGGTCCGCCTGTTTCTGGATAATTGTGATTTACGGCAGGAGTCTGCAGATTACACCCCGCAGGCCAATCCAACTCTCCACCTGTTTTTGTAAATAAAGTTTTATTGAAATGTAGTCATGCTCACTGATTCACATATTGACTATGGTTACTTTCTTGCTATACTAGCAGAGTTGAGTAGTTGCAACAGAGAGGATATGACTCAAGAAATCTAAAATATGTATTATTTGCCCCTTTACAGAAAATATTTGCAGACTCCAACAATCTAATCCCTTCATCGTGAGTTGGCTGCCTCCCTCTCCAGCCCCATCTCCACAATTCCCTTCTTCACTCTGATGGCACAAGGCATACTAATCTATTTATAGTTCTGGAAAAGGGCCAAATGCTCTTCTTTATACATATTTCTTTTTTCACATGCTCTGCCTGGAATGCCCTCCTCGCCACTGTGCTTGACTAATTCCTTCTGGTCCAACAGGACCACAACTCAGGCAGACCCTTCTCCAGGAATTCTTCCCTATCTCTGTCCCCACCCCACAGCTTCACTTGCAAGTGAAGCCTCCTGCCAACATCTCAATCATTGCACTCACCACACTGTTCCAGAACTGATTGCTTGCTTAGTAGTTTCTTTATGAGAGCCCTCAGGAAAAACACTGTTGCATATTCACTTTTATGCCTCCGTTCCTTAGCTTGACTCTTAGCATGGAAGAAACTCAGGAAATATTTGTTGAATTGTGCATCTATAAGATGGGAACAAGAATTTTCCTAAGGTACTTAATCTGTTTGTGTATTTTAGCTATAAACTTAGGTTGTGGCTCCTGCCCAGAACTCACACCCTCTTCTCTTCTGGAAGGGGCACTGGTTTGGGTGTGGCTTCTCTAGACAGTGAGGTCCCCCTCAGCCTGGTGGGTCCTGGTCTTGGGGCGGGGGGGGGCGCATGTGGATAATATAATATTCCCTCCGGTGTGGAAATATATGGTGGCTATTGACTGGGAGTGGTGGCTTTTGTGAGTTTATTTTTCTGGTCAAAATAAGAGTTGGAAAACTGGGAATTGGGGAAATATTTTTTTCTGAGAATAACTTTTGCTTTCTTAGAAAACTCAAGGGGAAATACAGGAATCTCATTTTCTCTCCTGTGTTTTATTCTTTTCTTCCCCAGGCCTGCTAGTCTCCAAATATGCCAAATGTGATAATTTCTGGAAAAAAACTGAGTTATAATGTGCTCTATGGCTCTAGACTAATAGAATGGCTTGAGGTCAAAAATGGCATCCAAAAAGCACTTGGAGGCATGCTCGCTTTTCCAAAAATTTGTGTTTTTCTCTTTGAACAGGATTTTTTCTTTGTCTGTTGCTTTTAAATTCCCAGAAACGGCTTCTCCTGATGAATGATTCTACTCCCAGAAATAGGACCCAAGTGCTGTTCAGCACAGAGTGCTAGATCCTGTTTTCTATGATCTTCCAGGGGAAACTAAGGAGACCCATGGAGGAGCAGCGCGCCCAGGGGACAGAAGAGACCTGGGTGAAGGGCCTGAGCAACCTAGATGATGTCAGCAACTAAGGGGAGAGGCCAGCATGAGGTGGGTTTGCAGGCCTGGACTTCACTCCTCTGAGAAGTGGGTTTGGCAAGAGTTGGCAATCGGCTAGTGTTCAGGCTGCTGACTTTGCCCTCTGGGACCTTTTGTTCCTACAGCTTTCGTGGGATGGACCCACTCTTCTCCACAAGGCACAAATCTGTGATAAAGAAAAAGCCTATAAGGGAAGGATCATAGCACCGGAGTCCCAGCCTGGACACGTCCCAGATATTAGACCCAGGGCAAGTCTTTTACTCTCCTGAGTCTCTGATCCTTCTTCTGTAAAATGTACATACTGGTTTATATCCAGGTTAAAGATTGAGATCATACATGGAAAAGTTTTTAAAGTTCCTGACATATTAGATACCCTAAGACAGTCCCCAAGCGGGGGATGCCTGGTTCTGAGAAGATAGAGACCGTGTCTAGGTGGGCACCTCTGCCCTTGCCCAAGAGGGCACTTGTCTGCCCAAGAGTCAAGAATGCTAGACTGAGCCTCACACTGACTTCTTCCAGATGCCTCCAAACTCAGCACTAGTCTTCTTGGCCAGTGGCTCTTCATGCCCAGCTGGAAGACAGAAATTAAGCAGACCCTGAGGACCACTGGACAGCTCTTCATCCAGACCAACCTGAGGGATTTTTTCTCAGGTCCCTCTCCACACTCATCGGTTCTCTCCCACATTTAATGCTCCCTGGAGGATGTCACCATCCCCCCAAGGCTTCCAACCCTCCTTGTTATCTAAGGCCTCCCAAATCAGATCTCCAGCTCCATCCTCTCCTTTAAGCTGAACATAGATGGACCCCCTACTCGCTGGAAAGCTGCACTCCATATACCATGAGCACACTAAACTCACCTCTAAAACTTAGCTCATGTTCTTTCTCTCCAGCATTGGCTTCTCCTCATGTGTTCCCAATACAAGTCAATGATATCATCCCCCTTTCTCCTGGCAAAGCCAGAAAAATGTGAAGTCATCCTAAGCCTCCTCCCTTTTGTCCCCCTCTTCATATCTAGTCAACTACAGAGTCATTTATTTACTCATCAATTCAGCAAATGTATATTGAGTGCTTGCCATGGGTAAAGCACTACTCTGTGAGCCAGATAAAGAGTAGTGAACAAAATACACATGGTGTCTAAGATCTATGAGGAGATACATATTACATAAATGAATATACAAACATAAGTTCTGATAAGTGTTATGAAAGGAAAGCATAGAGCGTTTAAAGGACTATGACAAGAGGACCTGATTTATATTGGGAGGTCAAGGAATGTGTATTAGTCAGGAAATTCTTCAATTACAAATAACTGATACCTAATTGGAACAAGCTTAAGCAAAAAGAAATAATTTATTGAAAAGATATTGCTGTGGTTCATAGAAGCAAGGAAGAGGTGGCAATCCCAGCTTTGAGAAGGCCTCAAGAGTGGATGATAAGGCCAGGTGTGGTAGCTCACACCTGTAATCCCTGCATTTTGGGAGGCCAAAGTGGGCAGATTACTTGAGGTCAGGAGTCGAGAGCAGTCTGGCCAACATGGTGAAACCTCGTCTCCACTAAAAACACAAAAATTAGCCAGGTGTGGTGGTGCACCACTGTAATCCCAGCTACTCGGGAGTCTGAGGCAGGAAAATTGCTTAAACTTGGAAGGCAGAGGTTGCAGTGAGTGGAGATTGTGCCACTGCACTCCAGCTTGGGCCACAGACTGTCTCCAAAATAAATAAATAAATAATAAAATTTAAAAAAAGAATGGATAATAAGATTCAGAAACCAGCACACTGTCAGAACTCTCCCTCTCTCCCTGTTTCTCCACTCCATGACTCTCTGAGCTAGCCTGTCTCTTCTACTCCTGACAAACTTTCTCTACACATCAGAGAACACGTTTCATCGCTGAGTGCTTCTCTGGTCCAAGGGCAAAAGTGTCTTCCTTTTCATTTTCTGGTAGGAAAATCAGAGAAGAATTAGATGAATCATAGGAATAGAATACTTGAAGTTGGCCCACCCCAAATCAGTTCCTATCCCCATAGCTAGGTATGGTGGTTCCCTAAAGAAGGAAGGGTAGGATGAAGTGAGGGGAGGCAGAAGACTTCTTTGAGAAAGTGACGTTTAAAATGACATGAGACCTAAAAGCAAAACAGGATTTAGTCAGGTGGGAGAAGAACATTATAAATTTTAAAAACATCATTCATTTATGTAGCATGTATTTACTGAGTACTTACACATGCCTGAACATGGGTATATAACTGAGCACAAGAAGATACAGTACCTGTCCTCTTGGAGTTTGCAAGTGCAAAGATTTTAGGCAGGAAAAGCGGGACTTCTCAGAGGACCATAAGAAGGCCCAGGTGACTGGAGGACAGTGAGTGAGAAGATGAGAAGCACAGGTAAGGCTGGCAGGGAAGGAAGTCTTAGCATGCAGGTCCTCATAGGCCACGCTAAGGTTTGGGATTTTACTCCTAGTGCAATATCACTTAAGGGTCTTATACTGAGGAACAACGTGATCTGGTTCATAATCCTAAACTATCACTTTAACTGCTTTGTTAAAGGGATTGTGAGAAAATAAAAAGTCAAAGGAGACTGGTTAGAAGTCTATGGCTGTAGGGTCGGCAAGAAAGAACAGAAAGAACAGTGGTTTAAACTAAACAGACATAAAGAAGAAGGTGCATATGAGACATATCTTGATGTTATAATAAATAATACTTGGTAATAGATTCAATGTGGGGGATAAAATAGAGGAAGGAGGTAAGATGATACCCAGATTTACAAGTAACTAAGTGGTTGAAGGTTCCATTTACTGAGATAGGGAGATAATAGGAGAATAACATTTGAAGAAGAAAGATGAAGAGTTTAGTTTTGACCATGTTAAGTTTGAGATGTTTATGAGACATCTAAACAAAATGTACAGTTGGCAGATATGTATGTGTGTCTGTGGGTGCACATGTGCATGTGTGTGTGATCAAACAGATGTCATATAGAGACATGGAATTGATCATCTCAATTAAGAATGGTGCAGTATGAAAGAAGAAACCCAGAACGGAGCCCTAGGGAGCTTCAACATTTAGGGAACAGGTAGAGGTTAAGCAAATACTATCTGGGAAGAAGCAGTCAGAGACTGTAGAAGCAGAGTTTGGTATTGGAAAGCCAAGAAGAGAATGTTTAAGAATATAGATAATCAGTGATGTCACATGCAACTGAGATCAAGCAAAACTATAATTTTCAAGTGTCTGTTGAATTTAGCAACATAGAGGTCATTGATAACCTCGGCAAGAATAGTTTTGTTTGTTTGTTTGTTTTGTTTTTGAGATGGAGTCTCACCCTGTTGCCTAGGCTGGAGTGCAGTGGTGCAGTCTCAGCTCACTGCAATCTCCACCTCCTGAGTTCAGGCAATTCTCCTGCCTCAGCCTCCTGAGTAGCTGGGATTGCAGGCTCCTGCCACCATGCCCGGCTAATTTTTTGTCTTTTTAGTAGAGATGGGGTTTCACCATGTTGGCCAGGCTGGTCTCAAACTCCTGACCTCATGATCTGCCTGCCTCAGCTTCCAAAAGTGCTGGGATTACAGGCATGAGCCACCATGCCCAGCCTGCAAGAGTAGTTTCAGGGGAGTAAGATGTGAAGGTGGGAGAAAATGAATGGTGTCTTAGACTGTTCTCGCATTTCTACAGAGAAATACCTGAGACTGGGTAATCAATAAAGAAAAGAGGTTTACTTGACTCAAGGTTCTACAGGTTGTACAGGAAGCATGATGCTGGCATCTGTTCAGCTTTTGGGGAGGTCTCAGGAAACTTATAATCGTGGTGGAAGGCAAAGGGAGAGCAAGGCATCTCACATGGTGGGAGCAAGAGGAAGTAGGAGGAAGGTGCTACACACTTTTAAACAACCAGATCTCATGAGAGCTCACTAATTGTTGTGAGGACAGTACTAAGGGTGATAGTTCCAAACCATTCATGAGAAAGCCACCTCTATGATCCAGTCACCTCCCACCAGGCCCCACCTCCAACATTGGGGATTACAATTCAACAGGAGATTTGGTGGGGATACAGATCCAAACCACATCAAATGTGGAGTCTTTAAAATCATGAATAAGACAAACATGCCTGCTAATGCTGCATCAGTTCACTCCTATGTTAGAAGTCATAATCAGTGAAACAATACAAGAAAAATAAAAGGCATAAGAATTTTAAAAGAAGAAACAAATCGGTCATTATTTGCAGATGACATAATGTCTACATGTAAAATTGTGAGTAATTCACTAATTACCAGAATAAGAAAATATAGCAAAGTTGCTGGATATAAGAATGAGATACAAAAGTCTATTTTATTTGTTTACTCAATCCAAATAGAAATAACAATTCTTTAAAAGTTAATATCTCTTATGGCAACAACCACAACAATAAAAAACAGAAGGTACGTGTGTAGGATCTTTGTGGGAAGAAAATCCCAAACATTTACTAAAAGGCAATAAAGAAGATCCAAATAAGTGAATAGAAATACTATGTTAATGATGAAAACCGCAATCTGTGAAAGATGTCGGTTTCCTTAAGACATACTTGCTCCACCTTAAAAGGAGATTTAGAGGTTGCAGCTCCCACTCAGATGGGCAAAGCAGTGTGTGGAAGCCTGCATCGTGAACTTTTGCTGCAGAACAACTGCAAGAATAAATTGGAAAAGCGAAGAGAACCCACAGACCCTCTGAAGGAAGCAGATTGCTCCTGCATGCCCCACAAAATACCCCAAATACTGTGAGTGCCCAAACTGTGGAAGTGGAAAAGGGAGAATCTTCCACCCCTGAACATACACCTTCCGTTGGGAACCTGAAGGTCTAGAACACGGGAGAAGATTCCGACCTTACCTGGAGTTGAGTGAATTTAGAGAGTTGAGTGAAATACAGGGGTAGAGGAAGCAGTGAGAAATGCCCTTTGGGCTTGCTAGGTCCCCTAGGAAGCCATTTCTGCCTTGCCTCACAGGGGTCCTTGGGGAGGGCTACCAGAGGCACTGGAAAAAGGCCACAGGGAGAAGGAGCCCTCCAGGTGAACTTTGTAATAATTTGAAATGATCAAGAAGTCTTCTGGCCAGAACTCAGGAGAAGGCGTAAATCTGGTGTGCAGACTCCAGGCAGAAGGGAAGCATGAATGCCCTACTTGCTTTCACAGCTGAGAGGTGGGCAGCCTGGGGCAAGTTCTCAGTCCTGCTTGCCCACTGCCTGGAAGCAGACATGCTGCTGTTGGGAGTAGGCACCGTGGGAGGGGTGTGGCCCTTTGGGTTGCGTGAAAGCTGGGTCAGTCCTGTGACTACTGGCTTTCCCCAACTTCCCTGACAACCCACATGACACAGTAGAGGCAGCCATAATCCTCCTAGGAAGAGAACCCCATTGACCTGGGAACCACATCCCCATCCCTCACAGCTGCCGCAGCAAGACCCACCCAAGGAGAGACAGTTCAGACACTCCTAGCCCTGTCCCCACCTAATGGTCCTTCCTTACCCACCCTGGTAGCTGAAGACAAAGTGCACACATACTCTTGGGAGTTCTAGGGCCTCACCCACCACCTGTTTGTCCCCATAGTACCATAGCTGATGCTCTCTTGAAAGCACCACCTTCCTGCAGGAGGCCAACCAGCACAAAAATAATGCATTAAGAAACCAAAGCTAAGGACCCTCCCAGAGTCCATTTCACACCCCTGCCACTTCCATTGGAGCAGGTGCTGATATCCACCACTGAGAGACCCACAGTTCACATCACAGGACTCTGTGCAGACAACCCCCAGTACCAGCCTGAAGCCTAGTAGACTTGCTGGGTGGCTAGATCCAGAAGAGAGTTAATGATCACTACAGCTCAGCTCTCAGCAAGCCACATCCTTAGGAAAAGTGAGAGAGTACTACATCAAAGGAACACCCCATGGAACAAAAGAATTTGAACAACAGCCTTGAGCCCTAGACCTTCCATCGGACAGAGGCTGCCCAAATGAGAAGGAACCAGAAAACCAACTCTGGTAATATGACAAAACAAGGTTCTTTACACCCCCCAAAAATCATACTAGCTCACTAGCAATGGATCCAAGCCAAGAAGAAATCCCTGATTTACCTGAAAAGGAATTCAGAAGGTTAGTTATTGAGCTAATCAGGGAGGCATCAGAGAGGTGAAGCCAAATTTAAGGAAGTAAAAAAATATAATAATACGAGAAATGAGGGAAGAAATTTTTAATGAAATAGATAGTATAGATTAAAAAAAATCAAAACTTCAGGAAACAATTCTATTGCTGAGACTTTTCAGAGTATTTTGTATAGCAAAATACAAAATTGTGTTAATTCAAAAACCTTGTCTTCGTGCTCTGAAGTTCTGTCTTCTGCTTGTTCAATTCTATTGCTGAGACTTTTCAGAGTATTTTGCAATCAGACAAGAGAAAGAAATAAAGGACATACAAACTGGTAAAGAGGAAGTCAACTCTTGCTGTTTGCTGATGATATTACTGGTGTTTTTTTTTTTTAAAGAAAGAAAAAGAGAGAAAAGGAGAAAGAAAGAGTGAAAGAAAAAAAAAGAATGAAAGAGAGAAAGAAAGAGGAAGAGAAAGAGGGAGAGAGAACGGGATTCTGGTTCTATTGCCCAGGCTAGAATAAGTCTAAAAATGGGTATTAAAAACTTCCTTTATGCTAATAATTGTGCTTAACAATGGAGACAGGAAGGAATAAGGGATGAAAATAACAAAAAAGCAGCCAACCAATATTTTATTTAAACCTGTGAAATGCTATGCAATTGCTGAGGAGTGATTTACTTCCAATTATATTATATGGTCACTTTTAAAACAGGTATAATGTGATACTGAGAAAAATGTATGTTTTGTGGATTTGGGGTGGAGAGTTCTATAAATATTTGTTAAGTTTACTTGTTCCAGGTTTGAGTTCAAGTCCTGGATATCCTTGTTAATTTTCTATCTCGTTGATCTGTCTAATATTGACAGTATAATGTTAAAGTCTCCCACTATTATTGTGTGCGAGTCTAAGTCTCTTTGTAAGTTATTTTCATCCCGTATTCCTTCCTGTCTCCATTGTTAAGCACAATTACTGGCATAAAAGAAGTTTTTAATACCCATTTGTAGACTGCATTCTAGCCTGGGCAATAGAACAAGAATCTCGTTCTCTCTCTCTCTCTTTCTCTTCCTCTTTCTTTCTCTCTTACATTCTTTTTTTTCTTTCTTTCACTCTCACTTTCTTTCCTCTCTTTTTCTTTCTTTCAAAAAAAAAAAAAGTTCCAGATTCTTACTTAATTCTCTCTTGGGTCAGGAAGAAGATTTGGAAAGAAAAGGGGATTCTCTGCAGAATGTAGATGTTCCCCACAAAAGGCAGCTTGGTCGGGCCATTTAAAAATATGTCAAAGAAATATATTTTGGGGTAAAATACTTCAATTACTTTCAGGACCTGCTATCTATCATGTTGGTATCTTATTGCTACAAAGAGTCTGCTTTGTCAGTCTTAAGGTTTCTGTTTTTTTGTTAATGCTGGTCAGCTATGCCTAAATTCCAAAGGGTGGAGGGTATAATAAGGCATGTCAGAGCACTCACTCTCATCACAGCCTGGGCTAGTGCTTCAGGTTTACTTTAGAATGCCCTTGGCTAAGAGGAGGGGTCCGTTCAGTTGGCTGAGAGGCTTACACTTTTATTTTTGGTTTGCAAACATCAAGTAAGCAAGTGGATCTTCAGTTAGGAGACCAGATCTAAGTATGCACAATTAGCAAGACACATTTGATAGCATATATCTACACTCATACTGTACCCCCAAAAGAGTGTACACTTTTTTCTCATTTTTTTCTTGTTTTTTGAGGATGGTGCTTAAAGACAAAGAGAAAAGATGCACCTCCCCCATCCCCGCACTCCCTCAAATCTGCAAGTGTTTTTGGGCTGTGAGAAGCATAGATCGTTTTGTTTTACAGATAACGGCGACTGTGACTGTGGTGAATGTGTGTGCAGGAGCGGCTGGACTGGCGAGTACTGCAACTGCACCACCAGCACAGACTCCTGCGTCTCTGAAGACGGAGTGCTCTGCAGCGGGCGAGGGGACTGCGTTTGTGGCAAGTGTGTTTGCACAAACCCTGGAGCCTCAGGACCAACCTGCGAACGATGTCCTACCTGTGGTGACCCCTGTAACTCAAAACGGTAATGTCTGCTTTCCTCTGTTTGGATAGGTTTATGGTGATCAAACTTATAATGGCCTTTTTGTAAACTCAGACCTCAGATTGTATTTGCTGGGTTTGGTCTCCAAACATCCATCAAAACACACACAAACCCACAGGACCTCTGTGATCCTCAGCCTGGAACATCAATCTCTGATCTCTGGCTTACCTCTTTCTCAGTCCTGATTAGGCAGAATGACAATGTCACATTTCTGCTAGAGACTAGCCTGGGGAAGTCAAGCTGATGTCCCACACTGATAACATCAGATCCTCTCCATTACCATATCAGTCACACATAAGGAATGCCCTGGAGGTACACGGAGGACACCCACATGCAGTCAGTGCCTTTTCAAGAGAAACAGACAAGCTTCTTTCTTATCTAGAGTTTATAGCCTGACCTTACTGATTCATTCCTATCTGTAGACTCACAGAGGCAAAAAGGCAGAAAGACGATCTTAGCTTTCTATTCTCTCCTGTTTCTTTACCACCCATGCTCTTTGGCGCCTTTCTTTGGTTGCCATTATGCACAGCTATTGTGTATTGTATTTTCTTTTATATCATATGCACAATAACAACAATAAAACCTCACGATTTCTTAATGAAATTGGGGCAACATTTGTAGGTCAAGTGAAGCCAACCTCCAAAATGGCTGTTACGATATTGCAGTGGATAATGTATTATGCAGCAAATATGCTTAAGCATTTCAGATTTTCATTAACTCTGATACTCAAAATGGTGACATTTGCATTTCTGACATAAACAGGGTGAGAAAAGCAATTTTTCACTCAGTGGTTACTCGTCATTCAGGTGTCAAAACTTCTCTTCCACTGTCACCGGCAGACTAAGACAAGACACACACATGTCAGGAGAAGCACAAGGACATAATTAGGATGATTTGAATAGGATCTAATGTAAAATGTCCCTTCAAGATGTTTCTTCTATTACTTTTGTGTTTCATCTTCTCTATAAACATGAATCAATCTTAAATCTGAATTACAAGATACGAAATTAACGATCAAAGCCATTTGAATTTGCGGAATCAGGTAGAATGACCTACTTGGTATTTACATTAGTTTTGAGATGAGTCCATTTTTCCGTTTATTCATGTATGTATCCATTTATCAAGGAGGTATTAAGTGCCTACTGTATGCCAAGAATTATGTTAGGCTCTGAGCAATGTAATAATGACCGAAACAGCTAGAGTCCCTGCCTTCACAGGTGCAGGGAGTTTAGTGGGAAAGATAGACATCTTTTAAAGTGATTGCAATGCTATCTAGGCCGACAGTTTTAATAAGGGATATAGAGAATGCTATGGAACTCTACAGCAGGGGATAAGGCTACCAGACCAGCTAATGCAGCCATCAGTGAGATGCACAAAGGCAAAGAGATTTTAAGAGCTTCCACATCCACAGACCTCTTCAAAGCTGCTCCAAATAAATACACAATCTGGATAAATACAATGTATTTGCAATGCCAAGTCAAAACTTCACAGTAAAACCTTTCCCACTGCCTGAGAGGTTGCCCCTCCTGTGGAAACATTCTGAGGCTTCCACTGCAAGGAAACTGATCGGTCTAATGTTTGCTGAAGGTTTGCCTAAGGAAGTGCAGTTTCAGCTGAGATTTGCTGAGTTACGGGTGGGGGTGGGATATGTTTCAAGCTCTTAGCAGAGCATACATTTCCATGGCCAGAGGAGAGAGAGACAGCATAATGTGTGTCCACAGTAGAAAACTTTTGCTGTTTTGAATTACAACAAGCACAATCTATTTGTAAAGTGATTTTCAGCACAAGATTAATTCAGGGTCTAAATTTTACTTTGCTCTATAGATGTCTTTAGAGTAGCTTAATTCTTGGATGATGTTCTTGGAAATGTACTTTTCTATAAATAGTGATCTTTCATTTAAAAGTCTGTATTAATGAGGATACAGGCTCTTATCCACAGCTTTTGAAAACACCTTCATTAAGACTTAGACTTATTCAAAAGAGTTACAGAAAAGTGAATTTTTACAATAATCATATAAGATAATACAAAGTCCACTAATCATTCTTGGAATTCTGGTTAAGGTATAGACCACTTCTGTTAAGAAATTCAAAATTGTGCCTCGTCTCCAATCATATTTTAGGAACATAGCTCTCCCTAGGAAAAAGTAAAATGAAAACAGGTAAATCAATAATTTATTTTCTTTGTTTGTTTACTTAACCAATCTGGAGCAATCCTGTAATGACTTTTATTGTAAATAAAAATAGTAGCTATATCAAAACTGGCTCAGGGAACATTGATTACTGAATGGAATTCAGAATAATTCAGTGTTCACTTGGACATCACTTAACTATCTTTCTGAAAGTAACAAAAGATAATGACATCTATGAGATACTCCTATAGCACAAACTGCAGCAACAGCAGTAAAGCAATACTCAAGCTGCAAATCTTTTTTCCACCAGCATGAACTGATACATTGTTGGATACTGTCCACAGGAGCTGCATTGAGTGCCACCTGTCAGCAGCTGGCCAAGCCCGAGAAGAATGTGTGGACAAGTGCAAGCTAGCTGGTGCGACCATCAGTGAAGAAGAAGGTTCTGCTTGTCTTAAGTTTTTTTTTTTCTATTTCCTTAAGTAGTTCTTGAGAGGCATAGTTCTTGACCCTTTGTGAATCGAGGGCTATTTAGTAGCTTGACCTTATTTGTACCAGGGCATTAGCTCACTCACATTCATTTTTAAAGAGTAAATGCATCCTATAAGGCTAGAAACTTGATGGCTCAGGACACAAGCATTTCAAAGTCGTGGCTGTTCTATTTGACTCCAGCTCTGTTGCCAAGTTCACCTCTGTTTAACAAATTCAACTGTAGGGAATTCCAGAATGCTATATTTTTCAAACTAGAAAGGGAGAAAAATTGAAGAAATGGCTAAATGTAAGCCCCTAAACCTGAACTCACCCTTTATCATCCAATTGCTTTTTTCAAGATAAGATAAAGCCAACTGGAAAACAGTGTTCCACATGGTGGCTCCCAGATACTGGGTGTTTTCTGGTTAGTGACCATTTTTCCTCCCCTCCATACACTTTATTCCCAGCCTTCCAAACATGGGCATTACCATGACCATCCTTAATTCCCTGTTGCCTCACGCCCCAAAATACAAGAAGGACCTATTCTCTTTATGCTAAGCAAACTACTTTTGCTTTCATCTGTCATTTTTAATTTAGTTACTTAGAATCAGAGCCTAGTGGCAAAATTTCACCTCAAATATTTAAATAGTTTTGTTTTTTAACTGGCAATGCTGTTTAAACAATAATGTGTGGACTTTAAAACAAAGGTGATGACCGACTCTTCTAACAGAGACAACCTGGGGGAATTTAATTTTGTATCATCCTGAACTTGCTGCATTATCATTCAGCTCAGGGTAGAATTACTACTCTGAACACATTAGAGATGTGACCAAGATGTAGCTCAGGTGAAGTGAAATAATCAAGCCAATAATGTGTGACCCTCCAGGATATGTCTCTTGAATAGATGGAATTAGAATACAGAAATTAATCCATGTTCAGCATGGAATGAGTTAATGAACTTTACATTATTTGGAAAATTACTTACATTGTTTCAAAATTGAGAGTTCTGACTATGCAAAATTGGATTATCCTATATGGAGGGTCATGATTTGTGCTCATAAAACCCCTCACCAATGCTTTTCTTGTGACCAAAGATAAACATGCCAAAAAGCAGTAAATTAGACAAGATGGTATGCGCCTTACACTACTACCAAAAGCGAGATACATGAAAGCACTGAGCAGGCAGCCTCTGTGGAATTCCCACATTTGTCCCCGGTGCAAAGTCCCAGCATCACCTCTGGGCTCATTTCACAGCAAGCAATGGGAATATTTACCAAGTGTTTCTGAGAAACGTGTACATATTGCAGAAAATGCTCCGTGAATTGCTAGGCCTCAGTGCACTAGGAACATGGGAAATCTAATGTGTTGAGGAAAAAAAGAAGTAAACCTTACATACATGTAAAGCATAATGGCATGAAGAAGGTATTTACTGTATTTAAGTACACAATTTTTTTGAGTGGATTATCATAAATGTTGAGATTGGAGAGGAAGGCTAGGGCTCCAGTGGCATTTAAAATATTTACATTATTCTCTTTGTGTATTTGACTAAATTATTTCAAAATAAGGAAATACAACTATTTCTAATTCAGACTGAATATAAAAATTGGATTACTAATGCCATTTAAAGTACTAATCTGGATGAATCTGAGAGAAAAAAATATTTTTAATTTAGGCTGTGTTTAAAAGACACTTTTCTAATGAGCCCTTTTATAAGCTTTATTTCAAGTTATTCACCCAGTTATGTTACTGATCATCCTACCTCGAAATGATCACATCATATTTGCTCATCCTAAGAATCTTTTAACAACCTACCCTTCCCCTAACGAGGGGAATTTTATTTTACTCCTGGGAGTAAAATAAAAACGCAACTTTATAATCTGTATGATTGTTCCTCAATTGTACTATAGGTGGACATATCAAAATACATGCTATTAACCTTATTTATCCCATTTTACTGAGGGTTTTTTTTTTTTTTTTGAGACAAGGCCTCACTGTGTCCCTCTGGCTGGAGTGTAGTGGCACAGTTAAGGCTCACTGCATTCTCGGCCTTCCAGGCTGAGCCTCATGAGTACCTGGGATGACAGACATGTGTCACCATATGCAATGTAATTTTTTGTAGTTTTTCTAGAAATGGGATTTTGCCATGTTGGCCAAGCTGGTCTCAAACTCCTGAGCTCAAGTCATCTGCCCGCCTCAGCCTCCCAAAGTGCTGAGATTACAGGTGTGCACCACAGTGGCCAGCTTGAGAGTCATATTTTTAATTTATCCTAGCATGCAGGTACTCAGAGAATTGTTTCTCAAAGTATATGCCATTCAACCCTAGATGTGAAAGCATTACATGGAAAAAGGCACCCCGGTCATATAGATCTTAGAAACAGGAAACTGGGTTTCTTGTTTCTTTGCAGGACTTCTAAGAGTTGTCATGCATTTAAATTCAATGTGCATTGTGAATCATCAGGAATGGCAAGGGGAGGAACTGGAATAAACGAAGGATTTCCAAATTTATCTGACTATAAACTCCTTATTTTTTCCTTGGGAAATGTTGTTAATTTTCTGTTTTTGTTGTTGTCGTTTTGTTTTGTTTTTTGAAAACTGCTAACTAATCCTAGAACTGAGGTCTTAAACATATGGCCATCTTGACTCAGTGGTGCAGATGCTTTGTATTTTTCACACTGTCCCTGGACCTTCCTAGGCCCACCTCCTCACCCCTGTTTTCACATTTCTTCCTTCTCTATTTATGGTTCCATGGACTGCCTGGCATCTTATTTTCATTGTATTATTCTAAAGCAGCACTGTAGACATTCACAAAGGAAAAGAAAAAAGAGAGGTCCATTTTCTATGAACAACAAAAGAAAATCTTAGCAGCGAATTATGCAAATCTGTCATTGCACATTTTATAATACTATTTCAATACCCAAACAGTACTGAACAGGCTACATCTAGAGCTGTAAAAGTCATGAAAAGGAGTGGTGAGGTAATTAAGCAAGATAGGAGTTGTGACTCAAAGATCATATTCTGCCATTCCATTAACACTTAAATAACCCTGGCCAGGTCAAGTAAGCCTCCCTAGGCTTCAGTGCAGCTATTTGAAAGAAAATTTTTAAAAACATGGTTAATATTACTGAAAGGAGTATGATGATAAGCCATTCACATATTTCCTACCTCAGAATAAAATGTTCCATTAAGTATGTTCAAAGGGAGCAGAGTGAGCCTGCCCTGTTACCGCAGAGAGGGGGAAGGAAGCAAGAAAACACTCCGGTAAGAAAACACAGAGTCCCCAAGACTTCATGAATCCTAGTTAATTGGAGTGGCAAGGTAACAGGAGGTGTGGTAAAACCCAAATAAAATAGCCAATGTATGAATTATATATGCAGTAGCATTTGCAATCAAACATATGAAATAACACACATCTCACCAAATCTCTTAAAGAGAATCACCTTCTTAAAAATACTTATTAAACAACTCACTAAGTGTACAGGCTCCTGTGCCTACAACCAGCTTCTCAAATCAGGATACCCAAGGGTGGGTCCCCAGAATCTATGTTTTCAAAATTCCCAGGTGACTTAGATGACCATAATCATTTGGCAATGACTAGACTAGGATGATTTGTAATTAGATTTCTTAATATTCTCATGTAATAGATCTTTCTAATGGGTTCAAAAACAGTTTGTGCACTTAAATCCATCATCTGAAATCTTATTTATAATGCTAAATGTCTTGCTGGTTCCTGTTTTCATAGATAATACAAAGCATTCATCTCACAGACACTGTCGGGTTTTTCATCTCAAATGAAATATAAAGACCACAAACGGCAACTTGAGAGCTATGGCATTTTTTGTATCCAAAACAGGCTATTATTTAATTTTTCTTAGAATCAGAAAACACATTAGATTCTGCTTTATTAATGTTTTTACTTTTAATCTAATGAGAGAAGCTATAACTGGCAGCTGCAGTTTTAATGTTCTCGTCCACTGCGGCATAACACACAAATTTTGGACCTATATTCTAAGTTTAGATTAAGAGCAAAAGGTCTTCTACTTACAGGTTTCTGAAAAGCAGTGTTTGTAACCGTCATTGAAAGGTCTCCAACTTAAAAGATAAGAGAACAGTTAAGCAAGTTTGTTTGTTTTCTTTTCTTAATTAGGAAAATGCCACATAATTTTGACATAGGTCCTGGACTACTAAAATTTCTGGTAGATAGTACTGGCATCTCAGATTGGCCATTTTACTTTCTTTTAATTTCTGTCATAACATTTATTTTCTGCCTTTTGAATAAGCTCAATAAGAAAAAAAAATCCTACTTAGAAAAGATTTGAGGAAAACTAAATTTTTTTTTTCGAATTAAGAAAGGAGCTCTACTGAATGATAGACAAACTGTCACTGTGGGTTCATTTACCTTTATCTTGCTGGTCCCTGAGCTACATAATGCTTCAGTCTCAGTTGCCTGATATTAATTTATATTACTGTTGTCACAATACATGGCCAGCAATCTTGACTATGCCACTATGAGAAAGACGCCTTTAAAAGTATGAGTATCAGTTTGAACTGTGCAGGAATGTAATCTAGACATTCTTCATGCTCTCAGCAAAGAAGAACCTATAGCCTTCTCATTACCATAATCAAAGCCATTCTATTCCCAAGGCAGCTGTGGGTACCTGCCTTGAAGTACATTCAGCCTGTTGCAATCCTGCCCATATCTGTTTAATAGGTACATTTGCTGGTCAGTCCTGATTGACCACATCTGGAACTGTTCTTCCGGAACGTGAGTAAAAACTGAAACCTCACTTAATGAGAAAAAAGAAACCTATGCCTTTCCTATTCTCATTCTGCAATATTGAAAACTCTAATTTACATATTAAAACTCAATACTACTTTGTTTTTAAAATAGTCTCTTTTGGAATCTCATTTAACCTAATGAATGACTCCATTATCTGCAGATTTCTCAAAGGATGGTTCTGTTTCCTGCTCTCTGCAAGGAGAAAATGAATGTCTTATTACATTCCTAATAACTACAGATAATGAGGGGAAAACCATCATTCACAGCATCAACGAAAAAGGTGGGTAGTTTGCCTTCCATTGCCGATGGCAAGTGATACTACACAGGAGAAGAGAAAACAACCAGAAAGTCGCTCTGGGTTGGGTAGCATGCCAGGAAAGACATTTCCAAATTTTTGATGAAGTTCCTTAAACTTTCCCAAGGATTGAAAGATACCAGTTAGAAGATTCAGTATGTTCCGGTGTCTCTCATTAAGACCAGATAAGGGCCAGGCATGGTGGCTCACACCTGTAATCCCAGCACTTCGGGAGGCCAAAGCAGGCCAGTCACTTGAGGTCAGGAGTTGGAGACCAGCCTGGCCAACATGGTGAAACCCCATCTGTACTAAAAATACAAAAATTAGCCGGGTGTGGTGGCGCACACCTGTAATCTCAGCTACTTGGGAGGCTGAAGCAGGAGAATTGCTTGAGCCCAGGAGGTGGAGGTTGCATTGAGCCAAGATAGTGCCACTGCACAGAGCAAGACTCTGTCTTAAAAAAAAAAAAAAAGAAAAGACCAGATCAGATGACTTGTAGTTGCACCAGTCATCATCTTCCTAAAAGTTGGCTAATGAATTATAGAAAGGGAAATGGATTCAATGCAATGTAAGCAAAAGGTGTGTCTTTAGAAATGGGTAACAGAGAAGAGTGTGTCCATTTTTTTTTAAAGAGTGTGGATCAGGCAAACCTTGGTTCAAATCCTTCTCCACCATTTCATGGCTGAGTGACATTCTAGAAGACACTTGCGTCTCTGAGTCTCTATTTCCTCATCTGTAAAATGGTATAGATAATTGCACTTTTTTCTAAGTATTGACTCAAGGATTAATGGAATAATGCACATAAAATAGTGCCAGTACCTAACTCACGGTAATGGGTCGTTAAATGATAATGCTGAATGAGAAAAGCCTTAGCAGCAAGTGAGGAAAGATGTCAAGGAATCCATTGCTCCTGTGGAGTTTCATCCACACCAACTCACAGAGTCAGTTCGGGATTTGGGAAAACCTTAAACGCTTTGTATTCAGTGAAAGGGAGAGAGAAGTTTATATTTAGTAGAGAAGAAAGTAGGCGAGAAGGTATTAATACTTTGATTGAGAAGGATTCAAATTTTAGTGGGTATCAGGCTCCCTTGGGGAACTTGTTAAAAATGCCTGTATCCTGAGGCAGCATCATCTGAGGTGTGGCCCAGGGCTCTGCATTTTAACAACTACCCTGGCAAGCCTGATACAAATGGTTCCAAAATCTCCCTGTGAGTGACAGCCCTAACAACACAGACTGTGTTCTCATTTACTCACAGGTGCGTCATATTTTCTGTTTTTAATTAGTGATGTGTTCCTCCCTAAACTGTTCCTGCAGATACGACAGCTGCATTAAATCAGACCTCATCAGACCTTGTTCGCAACCTCCTCCCCGCAAAAGCCTGGAGCCAAAGTTCTGCCCCAGACAATAGTGATAAGGCCAGGCCATAAGGCAGATAGATGTGTTTTGTTGTGTGTGCTTGCTTATCGATGTGCTGATAAAATATTAAGTCCTGAACTTGAAACCAAACGTATCAAATTGGCATCACTTAAGAGCGTAAAAACCACACCAATGTCAAGGGAACCAAAATGTAGGTTCAAGATCATTATATCTCAATCAAGAAAACATATCAGAAAAAATATCACATTGCAGTTGCTGAGGGCAAGGGAGAAATAGAGGTTGGCACAATCCAAGGAAACTGAAGATGATTGTGAACTTGGCCTTGAAGCTCAGGTATGCAGAGTGCTCCTGGAGACTTGCTCTGGAAAAATCTTACGTAAATTATCTCCTTTGAAATGCATACATAAAATGTGTCTTACGGCCGTTCATTAGGGAAACATAAGGTGAATCCTGCCGTACAAGGAAGAATTATTTTATAATACCAAAAAAGCCTGCCTGCTCATTATCTGTCTTATAAAATAAAATTCTCCAACTACACTCCTGACCCTTTGTGACTGTGGCAGTGGTTTTAGCAAGTTATCTTGAAATCAAAGCCATCCCTTACAGTATTGATTCTATTGAAAAAATGAGTTCCAAACAACAAAAACAAATTTCCAGAATAAGTCCTGCTTTTAATTCAGAGACTTTTGTATCTAGTTAGTGATTTTTTTTTTCAGTGAAACATGCCTTGGGCTAAATGCCTCCTCATTACTGAACTGTTGTCTGTTCTTTTATTCTTCCACACAATACGAGTGGCACCACAAATGCCATTCTGCAGAGCACTCTCAGATGCCCTGACGCTTTTTATTATGGTGTGTTATTATCCCTATGTTTTTGTAGTAGGAAAAAGTGAGGGAAAAATGACCTCCCTGAGGCTTAACAAGAGTCACCTGACAGCTTCCAGGCTACCTCTTCCTCCACAAATGTCCACTTGGTTGAGTAGGCCTGGTGTTTCCAGGAGCCAGCAGAGCAGAACCTGTACCCGGAAGTTCATAGTCTCTCCCGTCTCCCATCTCCCAGCTTTCAGACCAGGTAGCCTGGTGGAGGCTTGGGTAGAAGCGGCAAACGGAGACATGAGAAAGGGGCGGGAAGACTGATGATCCCCAGGGTCCTCTAAGCAAATTGAAAAAAGAACTGAGTGAAGGGTCGCCACCAGGGTGCTTGTGGACATCGGCAGCTTCTTTCATCTTCTTTCTTTCCTCCACCATCTGGAGGGACTTCCAGAGCATAAGAGCCACAATGGAGTCAAGGAATGATAGTCTGGAAGGCTTCCTGGCTCGAAAGAACCAACTGGGGTAGATGCTTTACCCACAGGTTCCAACTTGGAGGCTTCAGGCCCTTGAGGTGATGAGGATAGAAAAGGGGAAAGAGTGCAGTATTTGCTGCAACTATAGTAATATTAATTATTATTTTAGCAGTTCTCATTTTTTGAGCCCTTACTAATACCATTTTCCAGATGTTTTTCTATATATTTTACATGTATTAATTCACTTAATATTCTTAACAACCATATAAAACAGGTATCACTATTATTTTCATTTTAAAGGTAAGGAAATTGAGGCATGGAGATATTAAATAATTTGCTAGGCCTGGCAGTAATTAGGTGCCAGAACTGGTGGGGGAGCTCTGGCAGCCTGGCCGGGAGCCCATGATCTGAACCACTGTGCTCTACTGCCTCCTACTGGCTGTACAATCATCATACATATCTGAATCACAAAAAGACATTAGATCAGCCTCATCCAACAGAACTGCTAGGCAAACCGATATGTAATTTAAAATTTTCTAGTAATTACATTAAAAAGTAAAAGAAACAGGTAAAATGAATTGTATTTACCATGCTATCCAAAATATTGTCATTTCAACATGTAATCAATATAAAAGCTGACATATTTTACATTTTTTTCATACCAGATGTTCAAAATCAGTATGTATTTCACACTTATAGCGTAACCTAATTGGGAAAAGTCACAATTCAAGCACTCAATAGGCACACTGAGCTACTGAATTAGGTAACACACGTAGCAGAGTTAGATACTCAGGACCTTAGAAGTAGGTGCTGCACCAACCTGCAC
This sequence comes from Cacajao melanocephalus, assembly GCA_963573385.1. Classification (NCBI taxonomy): domain Eukaryota; kingdom Metazoa; phylum Chordata; class Mammalia; order Primates; family Pitheciidae; genus Cacajao; species Cacajao melanocephalus. Next base: position 82,367 of record CAUYLG010032938.1, read on the forward strand.
TTGATAGGCAACACTGCAGACAGTGATAGAGGTGACCCTCTTCTTCCATGTAAAGCTCCATTTTCAGTCTGAGCATCTCAAGAAACATCAGAGTATGAAAAGTGAAGATCTCTATAGTGTAAGACCTTCTCTGGCACTTGAACCAAAATCTTTTCTTGAGAAATGGTTAATTCCTGAAGACTTTCAGTTCTGAAAATAATTATCTCTGCCAGACCACACCCATTCCTTCTATAGTCCCTCCTGGAGGAGCCTCCTAATTCATGTCCAGGTGCAGGATTATAGCAAGTTTCATCTTGCCTTGAGGAGGAACATACTCTGCCCCGCCCCAGACATTTCTTAGCCAAAAATGTAGCCAGCACATATTCTCATGACACAAACCTGCTACTTTATTTGCAGGAATGTTGCTAACCTATTAGAGGCAGCTATGGTTCATTTGCTATGCAAGAATATAGTCTTTAGATCTTCATACAGTAGTAGCTATGTTATTAGCTCCTTTACTTATTTCTGCATAATTTCTTTACATGGTTTCTTGGCCAAAGAACAAAAGTGTGTGAGGCCAGGCATCATGCTGTTAGCGGGTAATTAGTCCCACTCAGATTCACATCGACTCTAGATCTTTACCTTAAAGATAATATGACTAGTCATATGTGTATAACTCTCCTTATTAAATATCTAAAAGCAGTAAGACTTAGGATAAACTAAGCATGATTCATTTCCTCTCCGGATACCATGGATTTTGCTTCGTTTCTTGCAGAGGGATGCAGATATGTAATGATAAATTTATGTGGGATTTTTTTCCATGAAAGAGGAGAGCATAATTATGATGTTTCATTAAGAAATGTATCATCTCCTAGGCATATTGCAAGGACTATTAGTCATTCTGCTGTGAATGAGGAAAAGTACTGTATGATTGCAAAATTATATTAATTTCATCAATAGAGTCAAAATAACATTTCATAGAATATTCAGGTTGAAAGGACCCTACAGAACATCTAATTTCCCAAACTTCCTTGAAGATAAGAATCATTTAGAATATTTAATAATAAAAGATTGGTGGCCTTATCCAATACCCACTGAATCAGAATATTGGGGAAAGGGTCTAGGAAGCTGGTTAGTAATAAACATGAACACTTCAGCTTATTGTTATCATCAGAAAAGTTAAGGGAACACTGAACTTTGTTTTACAGATGAAGGGCCTGAAACTCAGAGAGATCAATGGGCTGGATCACACTCACATAGCTACTGTACATCAGATGGGAAGTGAATCCACCTCTCCTGATTCTAGTCTAGAAACTTCCCCCAAACCAGACTACTGCATTAGGGTTCACCAAAACAGAACTGAAAGCTATCATTGTCTTCTGTCTGTAAAGAAAGAAGGAAATGGTAATGTTTTCAAGGGATAGGTTTTATGTAACTTTTAATATAGTCTCCTAGACTGCCCATGGTTCAAGAAGGTCCAAGAAAATGTGATTACATGCAACACACACACACACACACACACTCACACACACACACTCTCCATTTCTGCTTTATCATGGACCGAGAAAAGACCATTTTTAGTGATTAAACTAGTTTTTTTCTTAATTCTCTAAACATTCCATGTGCATTAATTATCACTCTTTTGGATTCTCCTTTAAAGTCAGTCATCAAGTCTAGATCCATTTACTTTGAGTAACTAAGTTCTTCCTTTATCTTTTTTTCTACTTCGAAGGAATGCAGGGCTATCCTTCAACAATTAACTCATTTTTTAAATTTCAGCAAGGGAAAAATGGTGTCGATATTTATCCTCTGCTGCTGAAAATGTAGACGGAAAATCCAATAAGAAATGGCTTTCCAATGTCAAACTGTTGATTTTACCACCTTCTTATAATTTTCTTTATTTCCGCAGATTGTCCAAAGCCTCCAAACATTCCCATGATCATGTTGGGGGTTTCCCTGGCTATTCTTCTCATCGGGGTTGTCCTACTGTGTATCTGGAAGCTGCTGGTGTCATTTCATGATCGTAAAGAAGTTGCTAAATTTGAAGCAGAACGATCAAAAGCCAAGTGGCAAACGGTATGTGGAAATTAAGAGCTACTCCTTGTCTAGGGGAGAAAGAAGCTGGTGGAAGAGATTGAGGGGCTCAGCTTTCTTCTGCTCTGAGAGTTCAAATGTCACATTTTTTCTCTACCACTCTCACCATGACCCCAACAGCTTTGATTTCTGTTCTGCTTCAGGGTCAAAGGAACGTCTACCCATTCTTTAGACCCAGATAACCATCATAGCATATATCTGTCTCAGTGCAGTGGGGATTTCCACCACAATGAAGAGTCTCATGAGGCTCCTGAGACAGCTGCTCAGGGACGTCAGGGAAGTATATTTTACTCAGTCCTTCCTCACCACTAAGAGTATCCCCCAGGCCCCATTTGATAAAGCACAGGTGCTGTATCTAAACATTTCCATAAATTGGTTTTGTTATAATGAATGGAATAATGTTCATAAGCAGTATGATAGTTCATGCCAATTTCTATGGAAGTACTTGTTACTGATACAGTAGGTTACAAAGCAAAATTGAGATGATTTTTTAAATGCCATGCAGTTAGTTTTTCTGAATAACATAAATTTTAAACAGCAACCTGAAAAAAACCAAAAGTATCAACTTTTAAGTATATAAACTCAATAGAAATAATTTAAGTGTCTTCTCTTCACAGGAGGCAAACAGAAAACAGGACTATAGTTGTCTGTGTTTCTTTTCCACAGGAGAGATAATTACATTTCTAGAGACCCATAGAAACAATTTCATGGTTTTAATTTCATCTCTCTATCTCTAATGGTGTGTCCAGGTATCCAACATCAATTATCTTACATTGCTGATTGCAACAACAATGATATCACTGGAGGAAATACAGGCAGACACAATGCTTCTTTGGATTCATCCACCCAAATAAATTGATGTTAACAATTTTTATAGCAATGCCTTCAATTCGGAAAGCAAATGGAATTTTCCATTTTTGATACATTTATCTTGATAACGGATGTTTATATTTTATGCAGTTATTCTAAATTATTCATAATATATGGTACAGTACAATGAACAATGAAAAATTTTATCTACTTTATCTTCCCATTAAAAATGCCTTTAGATGCAACAGCCAAATGCAATGTATGGATCTTGTTTGGATCATGATTTCAACAGTCCACCTGTAAAAATACATTTTTAAAACACCTGGAAAAAAGGCTGGGCAAGGTGGCTCACACCTGTAATCTTAGAACTTCGGGAAGCCAAGACAGGAGGATTAGATCGCTTGAGCTCAGGAGTTTGAGTTAGGCGGCATGGTGGAAACCCTGTCTCTACAAAAAAGAAATATAAAAATTAGCCAGGCATGGTGGTGTACACCTGTAGTCTTAGTCCCAGCTACTTGGGAGGCTAAGGCAGGAGGATCACTTGAACCAGGAGGTCAAGGCTGTAGTGAGCCATGATCATGCCACTGCATTCCAGGCTGGGTGACAGAGTGAGACCCAGTCTCCAAAATAAATAATAAATAAATGTATAAAACTACTGAAAAAAGATTAATACACACTGGGCATTAGAGTGATAGGAGGTAAGTATGGTTAATTTGATTAGGTAAGATAATGGCAATGGTGACATTGCTAGAAAATATCCATATTTTTTAGAGATGCGTACTGAAGGAGTGAAAGGAAATGAAAGCTGGAGTTTGCTTTGAAATAATTCAGCTGAGAGAGAGGGATGGAGAGATAGTTGAAACAGGTGTGGCAGAATTGTGATAACTGTTGAATTTGAGTGACGGGTCTTTGAAGGTTTGTTGTATAGCCTTTCCTCTTTTTGTGAATGTATGGATTTTCCATAATTAAGCAAGATTCCTCAGGAGAAGATATAATTTACTCATCCCTAACAATGTAAAAGGTAAACAGACAAGTTAGCTTGGCAACTTAGAACACAGTACTAATGAGCCCAAAGTTCTACAGTTCACTTCACCTGATCCCTGGCCACAGATGTTATTTTTGACTTTCATCAACTCTCCAACAAATGCCTGGCAATGGTGAGAAGGGCAACCAGGTAAAACAATGTGGTTAAGTTGCCACAAAGGTCAATAGCAGCAAACCCCATGACATAATCCTCGTATTCCCATTATGAAAGAAGGTAAACTGAGGCTCAGAGAAGTTAAGGGACTTCCCCAACTTTTGGTGCATGGTGAAGCTGAAGCCTAATTATTAATTTTTCTTCTAAGCACAGCTTTTGGTTGACCCTCCTGGAAATAACAAGCAGGTGCTCCACAAACACGCACTTGGGCAATTATGTGATGTGTATCTACTAACCAACACATTTCAGTGTTCTCATACAGAGGCATAAATACTGACAAGTGATTAATATCTTTAAAATAAAATTTTAATTAACAGTTAATTTCCCCAAAAACATGAATTGTTCTCCCTCAGGATGTAGAATATGACTGAAATTCAAATGCCGAATTTTTGTTGTTTCTTCATCTAACACGTAACCCAAACATGCGTTAAACAGAAAACCAGCATAAATGGAAAATATTATTCCCTTATTAAATTGAGTCTCCTTGAATAGCAAATGTTTGATGTTCCTGACTAGATAATGACTGGGTAGTAATTATTCACATGGATGCAAAAAAGGTTTAACTCAAATAATTCAGTTTAAATTTTACTAATACCTACTGGAAAAAAATGTCGCTCACTGCACACATTTTGGGGTCTTCAATTTCACTGAGTTTTTCTCTAAAACCTGTTTCTTCTTCAAGAAGTGGATTTGACTGGTCTTTGAAACCCAGGGCCCTCCAGGGACAATAGGAACAATCTGGCCTCCTGCCATAGGACTGCATTGGACTCATAAAGTGACAGGGCTCAAGACAGAAAGATCTTCACTCCTACCACCTGAAACATTTCAGAGCACCTGTAAAGAAAGGTTACCTTTTCATTATGCTTTAAAAATAATGCCCACCCCCACATATTCTTTATAAAAACACAAATGAAACATATTTAAATTCATCTTTGATTAGACATTTTTTTCTAGGATGACAAGTCATTAACTTGAGGCAAAAGAATGTTCAGCCTGACATTTCTTGCAGTCATGGATTGATTTTGTACTGTGCTAAGCAAATCAGGTCTGCATTTGGCAGTTAGGCAATCATTAAGGAAGCTGTGGGTCATGACAGAGTTTTCTTATTACCACTTTTTCAATTTTGAAAAATGTGCCGTTGCATTTGCAGAATCCACAGCCTAAATTAGCACTCCCAGACTCCTGGGGAAATCAGCCTGGTCACCCCAGATGGTTAGGGGAAAACTGACCTTTTCTGAGCAGTGGAGTTCAGACTCACCTAAAATAGAGCAGGACTCAAGCCTGCATTTCTGCTGGAAATCCTGTGTAGAGAGGTTACAATCGGCGGAGCACTAGAGGAGGCAGTATGGACATTTCCACACCTCCTCCTGAAACAAAACTCAATGCATTCTCCTGACCTCTGACCTTCAGCGAAGGCCAGGAAATGCCCTACCACACAACGGCAATATGTACTTGCTCTTTGTCCACTTTTACACTTCCTCCTTACCCTATTACTCTGGTGAAGTCTGCTCTACCCATCACTCCCTATAAGCAATGTCTTGGCCCTAAACCAGTTTTGCAAGGGACTCACAAAATATTGCAGACCTGAATGAATGAAGTTGCTTTAAAATACAGAATAAAAACTCCACCATCAAAATTAGACATTCAACTAAATATCTACTAAATAACTTTGTATTATCCTGTCAATGTCACCTCCTCTGTAATGCATATCAGTTATATTAAGTGTGGGATTATAGGTGTATTTTCTATGTTTGACATGATATAGGGTGCGCCTACAAACAAGTACCTGGTCCTATAGAGCTCTAAACTGACCCTGTTCACAGCCTGTGTCCTCTTTCAGAGTATCATTTCTGTTCACAAAGGCTCCCACTTCCTCCAGGACAGGCTCACGCTGTCATTGCTGGCCTGAACCTCTTACTTTTTTCCATCTTGTTTCTTCAGTTGAGTCCCTCATTCTCCTGTAACCAACTAGATTCTAGTCTCTCAAATTTAATAGAATTCTATGCATGATTTTTGTTTGCAGATGAGACTCCATCTACATCTAAAATCATGTCAGTCTGCCCTTTGCCTTCAAAATCTCAAATTCTTAGGGCAGCAGAACTAGGTAAGATCTGGAGTTCCCTCAGAATTATCCAGGCTGCTTTTCGGAATAGAAGCAATATGCCAACTTAGCTTTCACCCACATCCACCACCAGCCAAGGAACCTCTTTTCTGTTTGGCTTTATTATAGAGATAGCATATATCTTCAAAGGCATATAACAAAGGCAACATGTCGCTCTGTCAGAGGTCAGGCCACTGGCTCTGGACAACGTAGAAATTGGTGCAGGTGTGACTCCCATTCACAATGAGGGCGCTGAGGCCAATGCGTGGGAAAGGCCAGGGAGTGTTTTCAGTTTTATTCAATTCTGAGAGCTGAAAGAAATGTAGCAAGCAAGCAAAGACAATCATGTTTTTTTTCAAATCTACACCTAGAAATTGCTACCATAGCTATAATTCATGGAATAAGGTGATCAAAGTATAAGATTTTAACTTAGAGGGTGAGAGGCGGTACCTGGATTCAATACATACTCAGTAATAGGCTTAGAAATGTTAACTGTACCAAAGCCCTGGGGGAAAATATCTTTATAATCCTCTCTAAAACTTAAAAGAAAAGGAAATTCCAAATGTGAAGAAAAGCTACAAGTAGGAACTAATGAATAGAGGCAGCATTTATGGAGCATTTGCTATGTGCTACACATAGTGCTAAAATACTTTACCTGGATAAGGTAGGCACAGATGTGGACACCAAGGCTCAGAATGGCTTCAGTATGGTCATGTGGTGCAGCTGGGTTCAGACCCAGGCTGTCAGATGCCGTAGTCTGTGTGGTGAACCTTAGAAAGCGGGAGAGAAGAAACCGTACCTTACCCAGACAGCTTCTTCCTGTCTGGAACAACTAGAGAGGCTTGGTCCTTCTGAACCTTCAGATCCTCTTGGCTACAGCACCACTGCTGTTGGCACCTGGGGGCACATCTACAGCCCAAACAGCACAGCTGAGCTACCCAGGAGTCCCAAACCCAACCTCCCCACTCCCCCCAGGGCAAAGCCATTTTGCCTGGCCTGCCTTTGGACTGCCTCTCTTTCATGACCCCGGGGTCCCCCACACCAGTCTCTTGTGGTGGTCTTACACACTGTTTTACATAGCAAGCAAAAGACAGCTGGTCCTTTGGCTACTCAGGGCGAGTGTTAGCTGTCCAGAGGATGGTTCCTCACTCCTCCTAAGCAACTACTTTCTCGCCTTTCTGAGTTTTGATCTCATCTTAGCATGATTATTTGTGCCCTTTGTTTGATGCCTCTCAGCAGTAACACGTTTGTTAAAGGCAGATACTGTGTCATTTATTTTTGTATGTTTCTAGCAGTTTCACTTTTCCTGTTTTTTACTTTTTTGGCTTTGATTTCACTTTTGGTTCACCTATCACTGTTCATGCTACTCATTCCATACATACTGAGTACCTGCTCTGGGGCAGGAACTCAGTGCTGGGAAAACAGCAGTGAGCACAACCACCAAAGCCTTGTTTTCTATCCATAAATTTGTGCATTACTAAAAGGGGTAACATTTTTTAGAATATACATATGGGACTTGTTCTGTATATTTAACACAATGAAAATATATAAATTGTAAAACACTAAAAGTATGAAATACCAAATGAATCAAAATTGTTCCAGTGGTTTCCAAGATTGAGCTTGAGTCTCCTTTCCAATTTGCATTATATATTAAAACAGTATAATAGGAAAATGCACATACTTTCACTTGAATTTTTTTTTTTTTTTTTTTTTTTTAGGGAACCAATCCACTCTACAGAGGCTCCACGAGTACTTTTAAAAATGTAACCTATAAACACAGGGAAAAACAAAAGGTGGACCTTTCCACAGATGGATAGAACCACTTTATGCATGAAAAAAGTCTGTTCACTGATATGAAATGTTAATGCACTATTTAATTTTTCTTTCTTTGTTGCTTCAAAATGAGGTTGGTTTAAGATAATAATAGGACATTTGGAGATAAGTCATTCTGTACATGAAGGTGAGAGACGGTTGGCAGGTTCAAAATAATCAAGAAGAGAAATATCCTTAGCAAAGAGGTGACTTTGGGGATCATTTGAGGAATACTAACTCTGTTGCATTAATGCCTCAAAAAATCATCAAAATGATTCATGGGGGCTTGATTTGCATTTGAAAAATGTTTGAAATTAGAATCTCATTTGTTTCAGGAATGCAGCTACCTGAGTTCTTTGACTCAGCAAAGTCACAAAGCCCATATACTCAGATTATGTATCTATATTTGCCAATTAATTCTAAACTCATAGGAAATATACCCTTTCTTAATCTATGAGAAATGAGCTTCTGGTTTTACTTCAGCTAAGAGGATGCAATTCTTCTGAAGATATCCCAAATATAAGGTTGAACATTAGGTGTTAATAATTTTTGTGAATTTATACAGACTTAAATGTTAAGTACAAAATTTGTTTTACAAATGAGGAAGAAGTAATTTATAAATTAAGAAGTCACTTATAAAATAAAAAGATAACTCCATCGTTAGCTTATTTTTAAATTGCCTGAAAAATGATCTTCTACACTCAGTTTTCTTTTTGACCCTGAGTTTTCAAACTGTTACTCCTATTTCTCAGTCCATTTCACTCAGTTGCACAGTCTTTTAAACCCTGTAATTGTCAAACAAAATTTATTTTTAAAAATCACTCTAAATGGTTAGTTTATTCAAAGAGAGCTCCAATAATATAAATGGAACATGTGTTAAACAGAATAAAATTTTAAATGGCTCAAGTCAAGCACATCAAGAGTATACAAGTCTTAAAGGCTTTTTAATACATATTCTTTTCCCATCTATGTAACCCAACTTGCACATTTCAGCTGCATGTGGTGAATATGCATCATATATTTACCTTAAGAGGTAAGATTTTACTTGCAAAATACATGTGCAAATGAGGAATCCATCAGTTGATGGAAGAGATGGACTCTAAAATATTATTTCTTATGGTTATTACTTCTCTACAAAGCACTTTCATCTCACTTGATCCTCATAAGGAAACTAAGGCTCAGAGTGAGTAGAGCTGGGTTCAGAATCTAGATCTTCTAACTCCAAGTCATCTCCTCTTTCCACTGCAGGAAACTGCCTCTTTCGTCAGTGAAATAATAGAAAGATTGTGTTAGTTAAGCGTTAACAGTCATTTCTTTGAAAATGTACTGAGACTAAACGAATAACATTTAAACTACTGGCATGCAGATGAGGTATTGTACTTTGTGCAATGTTTATTACCTTTGATTAATTGTAATGTGAAGCCTTTTACTAGGTGAATAGTTCATGATTTAGTAGAGGCTTTGTGGTTGTCCACTGAATTGTCACAGCAAAATCTGTAAGTTTCTTCAGTTCTACAAGAAAGATCTGTATACATTTGATCACTTGGAGACTCTTTTTCTGCTGCTTTCTGAATAACTCAAGTAAATCAGACCTTTATGGAGTACCCGGCTAGATGAAAGAATTACTGAACAATCACATTGAAAATCTGAAGGGCTGATATACCTCCTATGTTTCCTGACTGACATACAGAACCCGGGAGAAATCTGCAGCAACATATAGGTTGCAACGCTGATGACACATCAGCAGTCCTCTCCTCTATGTGGACTTACTGTTGTATTTTTGTATTATTATTGGAATGGGATTTTAGAAAATAGAAGTTACCTTTGTGTGTGTTTTAGGGTAGAGTAGAATCTGCTCTTTCTCTGAATACTGTTTTGACCCCAGGCAGGATCTTGGAAAGGCCAAAACATTAACAGCAGTACTTCTGTTCACTGAAGAGTTATGTTACATGAAGATAAAATGGTTTTCTCGTGTTTATTATTGTATTTTGTGTTGATGTAAATAAACATGGTAATTTAAACAATGAACTTTAGATGGATGATATTTTCTTTTATTTGCTTGGTACAAAACCCTCTTCTTGAATTTCTGGATTCCTCTGTGACCTGCTCTGACTGCCTTGCTGGTCTTGGTCTGGGGCCAAGGAGAAGAGCAGAAGGAGGCAGCCACAGAAGGCAAGAGACAGTAGGGAGCAGGCCTGGACATCACCACCATATTTTGTAAAGTCAAGTACTTTAGAGTTATGAACTGAAATATATTACCTTCCACCCCCAATAACCCCTGTCCTACCAAAATTCATGTATTGAAGTCTTAACCCCCAGTATCTGAGACTGCAACTGTGTGCTTAGAAATAGCACCTTTAAAGAGATAAAGGCCGGGCACAGTGGCTCACACCCATAATCCCAGCACTTTGGGAGGCCAAGGCGGGCAGATCACGAGGTCAGGAGTTCAAGACCAGACTGGCCAATGTAGTGAAACCCCATCTCTACTAAAAATACAAAAATTAGCCACGTGTGGTGGTGGTCACCTGTAGTCCTAGCTACTCAGGAGGCTGAGGCAGGAGAATTGCTTGAACCTGGGAGGCAGAGGTTGCAGCGAGTTGAGACCATGCCATTGCACTCCAGCCAAGGTGACAGAGCAAGACTCCATCTCAAAAAAATAAAAGAGAGTGATAATTAAATTAAAACAAGGTGACGGAATTGAGCCCTGGTCCAGTATGACTGGTGGCCTTATAAGAAGAGGAGATTGGCCAGGTGCGGTGGCTCATGCCTGTAATCCCAGCGCGTTGGGAGGCTGAGGCAGGTGGATCACAAGGTCAGGAGTTTCTTATGATTATTACTCCTTTACAAGCACTTTCATCTCACTTGATCTTCATAAGGAAACTAAGGATCCTCATAATGATACCAGCCTGCCCAACATAGTGAAACCTTGTTTCTACTAAAAATACAAAAATTAGCCAGGTGTGCTGGTGGGTACCTGTAGTCCCAGCTACTCGGGAGGCTGAGGCAGGAGAATCGCTTGAACCTGGAAGATGGAGGTTGCAGTGAGCCACCTGCCTCGGCCTCCCAAAGTGCTGGGATTACAGGCATGAGCCACAGGGCCCGGCCAATCTCCTCTTCTTATAAGGACACTCCAGCCTGGGTGACAGAGCAAGACTCTGTCTCAAAAAAAAAGAGATAATTAAATTAAAACAAGGTGATGGAGTTGGGCCCTGGTCCAGTATGACTAGTATCCTTATCAGAAGAGGAGATTAGGACACAGACATAAGGAAAACCATGCGAAGATACAGGGACAGGGTGGCCAACTAGAAACCAAGGAGAGAGGTCTCATAAGAAACCAACCCAGTTCCCACCTTGACCCTGGATTTCTGGCCCCCGGAACTGAGGAAAAAATAAATTCCTGTCATTGAGGACCCCCAGTCTGTGGTGCTCTGCTACAGCAGCCTGAGCACACTCACATGGTCAGGGAGTCTATTCTGCCCATCCATTTGTTAGATGTCATGGTGCCATGCTTACCTTCTAAATCAGGAAAATTAACACAGAGAGATCAAATGCTGGCAAAAAAAAGGTCAGGTTAATCCTTCTCTTAGGCCCATTCCTTACAAAAGGACAGGCAAAGTCAAATCAAGAGTTACTTATATTCTGAAACACACTATCTCATAAACTAAAGGCCAAATGTCTGACAATCAAGAAACTGCTCCTATTTTGAACAGCACCGAGAAAGTCACTTTTCTTCTTAATTTTTCCATCTGGGAGGTGGAATGCTTGTGTCTTCTAGCAGCTATAACAATTCCTAATGCAGAGCAACTCAATAAATTTACTCAACAAATATTTATTGAATGCCTGGTATATGCCAGACACTGTTCTTATGATTATGGATATAGTGAACAATGAACAAAACAAGTAATCTCTATGCTTCCAAATGAGAGAGAAAATAATAAACAAGTAAATATATATTATCAGGGTCCTGGACCCAGTTTGTGCAGATCCCAGATCCACTTGGCTCTCCCAGCCTCCCAGGCCTATGCATGGAGTTACCCCAGCACCAACTTGTGCAGTCCCCTTGGTAATAAAACCCCAGCTTCTTCCTAACTCCTCGCAGGTTGAGGAGCTGCTGCAGTTCCTGTGCCCAAGTCCAGAGCAGCTTCCCTAGTTGCTGCCTCAAGGGACCACATAACATGACAGGGAAGTTCAGGGGAGTTAACACTCTGAAGAACGAATGTAGATCCAGAAGAGACAGAGATGGGAAGGAACCAGCACATGAACAGGAGCTGAGCCACCATCAATGTCTTCTGGGGAAGCAGTGGCCAGCTTCCAATGCTTCATCTTGTATCTGCATTCCCTCATTAGCTGCCTCCCTACCCTTTTTCACTGGGATAGCACCTCCCAATAAAACATTAGCACATAACCTTGCTTAGTTCTTATTATATAAGGGGCCTGGACTAAGACTGTCTAGCAGTCCTAAGAGCTATACAGAAAATAAAGCAGGACAAGAAGCTGTGGGGGTGTGCCTTTAGAAAGAACTGTAATTTCGTTAATTTTTTTTTTGAGACAGATTCTCACTGTAACCCAGAATGGAGTGCAGTAGCATGATCTCGGCTCACTGCAATTTCCACCTCCAGGGTTCAAGCAATTCTCCTGCCTCAGCCTTCTGAGTAGTTGAGACTACAGGCGTGTGCCACTATGCCCAGCTAATTTTTATATTTTTAGTAGAGAGGGGGTTTCCCCATGATGGCTAAGCTGGTCTCAAACTCCTGACCTCAGGTGATCCTACCACCTCTGCCTCCCTAAAGTGCTGAGATTACAGGCGTGAGCCACCACATCCTGCCAAGAGTTGTAATTTCTGAGCAGAGACCTGCATAACGAAGAAAGTTAGCATGAATTCCTTTGGGATATGGACAGCAGGGGCCTATATATTGCGCCTCTGTGCTTTGGAAACATCCAAAAGTGAATTGCTCTAGACTGGGCAAAGGGTGGAAAACTTGATCTTCTTTCTCATTTGGTTGCACAACCAGCAAGGGAGCAGCATGGCACCCCAGAAGTTTTGCATCCCATGAACTCTCCTGGAGCGAGGCCCTGGGAGAGGCCTAGCAGTCAAGGCCAAGCAGTCAAAGGCACAGATTTGACCGCCAATAACCTACCCCCCACTCTTTGGTGTCATTGACATGGCAAGACTTTACAAATCCCACAGAGGATCTAGTTCAGTTTGAAATTTTAATCTGACCTTTGCAATTTCCAAGTATGTATTTTATGAAGGAACTTACTGCTCAAATAGTATTTACTTTTTCCGCCTAAAATGTATTTACATTTATGGTCTTGCATACCAATCAATCCTGTTCCAGGTCAATATCCAAAGCTCTCATATCAAGGAATTCTGTTGTTTGTCAATAACTGACTCCATGAAAAGTCACTATGTTTATTTTTTTCACCAGTTGACTCTGCTATATGTAATATAAATGTGTATATGTATGTGTGCATGAACACATACGTATATATTTCTTTCTTCTTTTAATAACTGTATCTTACTAGCATTAAAGAGCTTGCATTGTTAATAAAAACTGGGGTTAAAAGAAAAACATTAGATGAATTAAGTTTATCAGAGTTTAACTGAGCAATTCACAAATCAGGCAGTTCCTCAACCAGAGTAGGTTCAGAGTGACTCTGGCAGTGTTGCGTGGTAGGAGAGGATTTATGGACAGAAAAGGGAAAGTGAGGTACAGAAAACAGAAGCGACATGCAGAAACAGCCAGATTGGTTACAGCTCTGCAATTGCCCTATTTGAACACGATTTGAACAGTTGGCCGCCTACAAGTGGTTCAAGTATGGCTTCTGTGATGGGCTGAGACTGGGCTACTCATTACAAGAGTAGGTTATAGTCTGTTTCCACAGCCATTTAGGTTACATCATTATATATGGAGAAACCTTTAGGCCAAATTCACAAAGAGGCAGATTTAAGCTAAACCTAATTTAACTTAATGTAACACCTACTGTTCTAAGTACATTATACATGTTAACTCATTCAGAGCTCACAAGGACCCTACGGGGGGGCGGTATTACTTTTATCTCCTATTTCACAAGTGAGGAAACTGAGGCACAGAGGTGTTCAGCAAATTAAGAGGTGAGTGGCAGGCAAGCTAAAGAAGCTTCATCTGTATTTACAGCCACTCCTCATTGCTCACATTACTGCCTGAGCTCCACCTCCTGTCAGATCAATGGCAGCATCAGATTCTCATAGGAGTACAAACCCTATTGTGAACTGCATATGCAAGGGATCTGGGTTGCATGCTCCTCATGAGATTCTAATGCCTGATGGTCTGTCATTGTCTCTCATCACTGCCAGATGGGACCAACTAGTTGCAGGAAAACAAGCTCAGGTATCCCACTGATTCTACAGTATGGTGAGCTATATAATTATTTCATTATGTATTACAATGTAATAATAATAGAAATAAAGTACACAATAAATATAATGCACTTGAATCATCCTGAAACCATCCCCTTGGCCAGTCTGTGGAAAAACTGTCTTTTATGAAACTGGCCTCTGGTGCCAAAAATGTTGGGGACCTCAGAGTTAGATAACTCAGAACAAGGGTCATATTGTAAGAGGAGAATGCTGGTTCTGGGTAAATATGGTGGCAGTTCCTTAAACTAGACTTGAAAAGAACTATATATAAACTAAAATCCAACCTACTGAACTCTTGGGGCCTGAGCAATTCTAATGTGGGGCCCTTCTGAGACAAGCAGAACACAGAAGAGGAGATCTGCTTCCTAATGGCTGAAAAAACAGATGGGTCTGTCAGTTCAGAAGGCAGAGCATCATACTGTGGACTAGAGGTGAATGGCTTCATTGGAGCAGGGACCTGTCAATGCTGCAGATTGAGCAGAAGCCTAGAGACAGGCAGGCACAGGGAACACAGTGGACCACTGGAACCTTGGGAGGTACCTGGAGGCAGACACTCGGCACATGCAATGGCAGGCAGGGCAGCATTCTGGACCTGGGCATAAAGCTGTGGTGGCCACTAAGGAAGTAGCTGCCTAAAGGAACATCCCCAGATACTAGAGGTGAGTGTGAGCACTGGTAGAGGCACCTCAAATCTTCCAGGGACTGCAGTAAGGAACATAAAATTCAGGTCTTAATGTTAAAAAGACTGTTCATTCCCACTGGACACTGACACTTGGAAAAGGTTTGGGACTCAAAGGACAGACATATTTGATATGAAGGTAGACAAAGGAAAACCAATTTAAAGTAACATTTCTCAAATTAACATCTGTAGACCCTTAGAGGTCATTGCTCAGTTCTACGAGTAATTTTACAATCATATATCTTATTCAGTCCTTTCCCTAGCCAGTCGTCCCAGAGGAACAATCCACCAAACAAATCACAGGTTTTTCTAGGAAGTAGGTTGGCAATGGGAAAATAAGAAGGAAGGAGTGGAGGAATGATGTAGGTCATGAGGACCTACAGGCAAAAATAAGAGTACTGATGGAAATAACAAAGCCACAACTATTATGATAAATAACAAGCGCAAGTGACAGATTCCAGATTCCATTTTTTTAAGAAACTCAAACAAGCCAGGACCAGTTCAGATTTGGGTTTAGCCTTTCTGAAAATAACAGCTCTTACTAACAAACAAGAATTTACCTGACTGGAATGCACAAGTCAAAACAGAAACTTACTAAAAAGAGATGCACAGATTTTCTGTAGCTCAAACAGGTGAGTCACACAACCCTCTCTGGGAATACAATTAAGGACAAAGGACCAGGGAAAATTCCAGAAGGCATAGTATTTCATCACACTAAGGGAGTGGAATGTTTCAGAAAGTACCACCATGCCACCTGTGATTTAGTTTAAGCATGGCATGCCTTTATTCAGTCCATAAAGTAGAAGTGTGCCAACGTGATGTGGAAATTAAATTACTCTGAAAGCAAAATTACTCAGTGAAAAGTCAGTCCAAATGGAGGTCATTAACCATTTTTAGAAACAACCCAAGAGACTATCTTTGAATAAGTGATTTAGGGAGATTTGGAAATCCACAAATAAAATTAAGGCAACAAGAAGGTGGTTGAGATGTGATTTCCACAAGAAAGCCCCAAGACAATTGGTGATATTTTCTACTATATGGTCTGAGGAAAGACAGTGTCAGCTGAAAGCAAAGGTCTTCAAGGAGCTTAGAAAAGGAAAGGTAAAAAAAAAAAAAAAGCAGACCCTGGATTAAATGGAGTTTATTCCATAAATGCAGGATTTGCTACAAAATCAATAAAATAATTTGCTGTATTAACAAACTAAAAAGAAAACTCATATGATCATCTCATACATGCAGAAGCAGCATCAGACAAAATCCAACATCCATTCCTGATAAAACCTCTAAGGACCCTCCTTATACTGATAAAGGACATCCACAAAACGTTGGAGTTAACCTACTAACTATCCTAGCTAGTACTGGAGGTTCTAGCTGGTACAATAGGGCAATAAATAAAACAAAGCACAACTAGATTAAAAAGGAAGACATAAAGCTGTCTTTATTTATAGATGATGTGATCATCTATGCAGAAACTCCAACAGAATCTACAAAAACTACTATAACTAATAAATGAGGATAGCAAGATTTCAGGATACAAAATTAATCTACAAAAATCAATTGTATTTCTGTGTATTCACAGCAAACAACTGGAAAGTTTAAAAAACAATGCTACTTATAAGAGCACCAAAAATATGAAATACTTTGGAATAGAAATAACAAAAGATATTAAAAAATCTACAAAGTAGAAGCTTAAAAACATTGCTGAGAAAAGTTGGAGACTAAATAAATGGATAGATATTTCTTGTTCATTGGGTCAAAAGACTCAATATTGTTAAGATGTCAAGTTTCCCCAAATTGATCTATAATTCCATGCAATCCCAATAAAAGTCCCAATAACAGTTTTGTAGAAATAGGCAAACTGGTTGTGAAGCTCAAATCAGAATGCAAGGATCTCCAAGAGCTAAAACAATTTTGAAAAGGAACAAAATTAGAAGGCTAACACTACCTGACTTCAAGACTTCTGATAACACTACCATAATCAAAACAATGTGGTACTGATGTAAAGATAAATAATTTAGTGGAATAGAGTTCAGAAATAGACATAAAGAGATAGCTCATTTATTATCAAGGTGCAAAGAAATTCAGTGGAGAAAATGATACAGGAGCTAGAAATAAATTATTTAGGCAGAGAGTAAGGGCAAGAGTTCTCGGCAGAATTTCCCTTTTAACAAAAAAAGCAGCCCCCAAATCATTTCTTTTCTAACAAAGAACAGCCTAAAAAATCCAGCTACAGACATAAATAAGCAAGCTGGAAGCTTGCACAGGTGAATGATGGCAGCTGTGCCAATGGAAAAGGGCTACCTGGGGGCCAGGTAAGTTCAACGTGGAGGCTCCGTCTTCCCTTTGCTTTGTCACCACATGTACAGTAATGAAATCGGCAATACAGTGCCAACCAGGCAGAGAATCTCAAAAGATTAGGGTGGGGGAAGCCAGATTTTCACATGCTATGCCAGTGGCACACCTGGTCCAGCCAATCTTTCATGTTCTATGTAAATCAGACACCACCTCCTCAAGCTCATCTATAAAACCCCTTGCATTTTGCCACGAACAGAAAATGTGCTCTGGATCCCTCTTTCTGCAGGAGAGAACTTTTCTTTTTTTATCATCTTTTTTTTTTTTTTTTTGAGATGGTGTCTTGCTCTGTCACCCAGGCTGGAGGGAAGTGACACAATCTCAGCTTACTGCAACCTCCACCTCCTGGGTTCAAGCCATTCTCCTGTCTCAGCCTCCCCAGTAGTTGGGATTACAGGCGCACACCACCACGCCCAGCTAATTTTTGTATTTTAAGTACAGACAGGGCTTCATCATGTTGGCTAGGCTGGTCTTGAACTCCTGACCTCGTGATCTGCCCACCTTGGCCTCCCAAAGTGCTGGGATTACAGGCGTGGGCCGCCATGCCTGGCCTCTTTTGCCTATTAAACTTCTGCTCTCTTTCTCACTCTTTGTGTGTCCATGTCCTAGTTTTCCATAGCTGTGAGACAACGAATCTTGGGTATTTACTCCAGACAATGACATTGCTTCATTTTGGGGGCCTATCCAGGATCCAAGGTAGATTCATTAGAAGGGTGAGTATAGGAGCTGACCCCAACCCTTCCCTTTCATTTTGAGGCCATCCTCCATTTCAAAATCAAACCAAACACTGGGCCCCCTTCAGCCATTTAAAACCAATGTGGCTGCCAGTCTTATAAGATTTGGGAGGCAGGCTTGCCAGGAGAACTGAGTGAATCCCTCAGTGCCCTCAGGGTGCTGGGAATGTTGGCTTTGTTTTGAACCAGTTTCTTTTCACAGAGATCCTAGCTGTTACATTAGGCTGGAAGAGGTTCAGAGGTAACTGAGGGTTCTTGGCTAGGGGCAAACCCTGGTGTTATCTGAAGGCTTCTGGACTAACCCCAGCCTCCAACAGCCTGATGGGCATTGGAAACAGAATCTCCAAGCTTTTCATTTCACAATTTTCCTCCTTTTCTGTCTGTGACCATAATGTCTCCTATCCACTCTCTGTATGCAATGCTGTGGGAATTTTTACAATTCAAGAAAGTAATCCTGTTAGTCAAGATCAGGAAATCCCATAGTAACTAGGAATATAGCTCAAGGTATTGCTGTTCTTGTGATTTTCTAGAAACATGGGGTCTTCTGCCTCCAATCAACCCCCCACCCCAGTGAGTGTCTCTCTCTTTACCCTTGGTATGGAGAGCACATGGTATTTTAAGGCCAACAACACAAGCTAGTGTAATAGGAATCCTCTCCATGAGACACATTGTCGGCCCTTTGCCAATTCTAGTTTCTCAATTCTCCTCCTTTTTGCACCCCTCTCCTAGAGACCAGCTTTATGGCCCTGCTGTTAACAGGAAAACTCAACAATGTGGGGCGGGGCGGGGGGGGGGAAGAGGTCTTCCAAAACAAAATCCTAGTCTCAATACTGTCTCATCACCAGGAAGACTGCCATTCAGTCCCTATGTTCTTTTAAGGCACCTATTCTGCCTCCAATTAGAATGTGACTTAAATAGTAAGGGAATTTTATGTCTGGAACTTAACCAGAGCCACTGCCTAAAAATAAATGTTTTAGTCCAGGACTCCCTCCATTAAGGGGCCTTGCCAAATGCAACTGTTATATAGTCTTACCCAAGATCCATTTATCAGGGGACCACACAGGTCTAGGAAGTCAAAGGGAAATCACTAGTGGAGGACTAGAGTCTATGGGTGAGCATGACTAATCCCAATCACTTAGTTCCTC
Source organism: Cacajao melanocephalus (assembly GCA_963573385.1). Classification (NCBI taxonomy): domain Eukaryota; kingdom Metazoa; phylum Chordata; class Mammalia; order Primates; family Pitheciidae; genus Cacajao; species Cacajao melanocephalus. The sequence continues at coordinate 101,671 of CAUYLG010032938.1, forward strand.
CATTTCCATGGCTGAGGGTCATGCCTGCATTCATGGGTGGCACCTTTAATGGATGCTGAGGCGCAGGGAACCAAGTAAGGAAAACAGTTGGGGGGATGCCCCCACTATTTTCTCCTCCACCTTAGGCCATTCCAAAGAAAAGGAAAAAGACTAAAGGGACACTTTTTTTCACTTCACTTTCTGGATGGGTAACAGACCATCTTCAGCCTGCACTCTTCTGAAACTCTGCTTTTGCACAAGGGCATAGCTTTCTTACTAGACTTTGCAAGAATTACACAATCAACACAGCTCTTTAAGCAATCATATCAAGCAGGCCCATAGGGAATGATTCCCCAAAATTAGAGAAGCAACTTCTGGGGGAACCATCTGAGGCAGCTATTGAGTGTCCAGGCCCTTCTTGTCCCCCTTATTTGGGGCCCCTTCCAATTGTGCCATCAGCTCCTCCAGTTAGACCATCTCCAAAACTCTCCACCTCTGCAGCTTTGCTATTATCCCTACAGGAAATGCCCAGTGGAGGTGATGCCACTAGGGTTCATGTTCCTTTCTCATTGTAGGACCTTAGGCAAATAAAGGGAGACTTGGCCAATTTGCTGACAACCTTGATTGGTATATAGGAGCTTTCCAAAATTTAGCTCAGATGTTTGACCTCTCAGGGAGGGATGTTATGTTGCTCCTAAGCCAAACCCTAACCACAGCTGACAAACAAGTAGCTCTGCAGGCAGCAGAGAAGTTCATAGAGAAGCAATATGTCTCTTATAGCAGGCCAAAAAGGAAAAGAGAACATAGGGAAGGTGAAGAAATAGGGAAACCATCATTCTCAATAGGAAAAGAGGCAGTACCTCTTGACAACCCTGAATGGAACCCCAATCACTCTACAGATGAATGGAAAAGGAAACACTTTTTAATGTACATATTGGGGGGCCTACAAAGAACTAGAGACAAACCTTTTAATTACACAAAACTGTGATAGACCAAAATCCAGATGCTAATCCTGCAGCCTTTGTGAAAAGGCTGAGAGAGACACTAATAAAACACACCTCCTTATCCCCTGATTCATCAAGGAACAGCTAATCCTAAAAGAAATTTTATTCCACAGGCAACTCCCAATATTAGAAGGAAATGGCAGAAGAAGGCTAGAGGACCAGATAGCACCTTGGAAAACCTCCTGAGGGTAGTCACCTCAGTTTTTTATAAGAGGAACCAGGAAGAGACCCGAGAGAAAGAGAGAAAATGCAAGAGAAGGACAGAGGCTCTAGTAGCTGCTTTGCAGGCTTGCAAAGTCCAGGATCCCTGAGGTGCATCCACTAGTTGCTACCATTGTGGCAAGTCATGGCACTTAAAGAAGGAGTGCCCAGGCAGCAAGAGGAAACCACCTCAACTCTGTCCATCCTGTGGCAGGGACCACTGGAGATCAGACTGCCCCCAGAAATGGAAGTCACTGGGCTCAGAACCAGTCTCACAGATGGTCCAACAGGACGAATGGGTCTCAGGGCTCAAATCCCCAGCTCCAGCAGCTCACCCTGCCATCACTGCACAGGAGCCCTGGATAATTCTGGAAATTGAAGGAAGAAGGGTGAACCTCCTTCTGGACCCTGGAATCAGTCTCTGACTTCTCTCCGATCCAGAGCATGACCATGATGGGCATCTCAGGAAAGGTTCTAACCTGAAATTTTTCTCAACCCCTTAGTTGTAGTTGGGGGGATTCATTATTTACACATGCCTTCCTTATCATGCCAGAAAGTCTCACTCCTTTATTAGATAGAGACATTTTAGCTCGCATGGGGGCCCGCATCCTTATAACCTCAGCACAAACTCTTTGTCTTCCCCTGGTGGAAGCTAATATTGATACAGAAGTATGGGCCACTCAAGGAAAAATAGATCAAGCTATAACTGCTAGGCCATTCCAGATCCATCTTAAGGATCCCACTTATTTTCCTAACCAGAGACAATATCCCCTAAAGCCAGAGTCTAGGAAAGGGCTAGAAGCTGCTATTAATAACCTGAAGATGCAGGGCCTCCTCAAACCCTGTATCAGCCCCTGAAACACCCCAATATTAGGAGTGCAAAACCCCAATGGGAAATGAAGACTAGTTCAGGACCTCCGCCTCATTAATGAGGCCACAGTCCCAATTCATCTGGTGGTCCCTAATCCCTATACCTTGCTAACTCAAATACCTGAGGGAACTAAATGGTTAATAGTCCTTGATCTAAAGGATGCTTTTTTCTGTATACTGTTACATCCTGACTCTCAGTATTTGTCTGCCTTCCAGCCCTCCAGCCAAACTGCTCAGTTAACATGGATGGTGCTGCCTCAGAGATTTTGAGACAGTCCTCACTTGTTTGGACAGGCACTGTCAAAGGACCTTTCCAAGTTTTCCCATCCTCAGGTCAAGGTTTTACAATATATAGATGACATATTGCTCTGTGCCCCAACTGGGGAAGCCTCTCAGGAAGGCACTGAAGCTCTTCTTAATTTCTTAGCTGACAGAGAATATAAGGTTTTAAAATTTAAGGCCCAGTTTGGCCAAACCTCAGTGAAGTACCTAGATTTAGTATTGTCTGAAGAGACCAGAGCATTAGGGGAAGAAAGGATTATTTCCTCCTTTCTCCTCCCTAAAACCTTCAAGCAACTAAAAGGATTTTTTGGACATTACAGGATTTTGTAGACTATGGTTACCTGGGTATGGTGAGATAGCGTGTCCCTTATGTCACTCATAATAGAAACTCAAGTGGCTAAAACTTATTTCCTAACCTATGAACCTGAAGTTCAAAAGGCCTTTAACGCAGTTAAAACAAGCCTTACTTAAGGCACTAACCCTTAGCCTTCCTATAGGGAAGGGCTTCAGTCTTTATGCATCGGAAAGGAAGAGAATGGCCCTGGGAGTTTTAACACAGGCCCAAGGACCAGCTCAACAGCCAGTGGGCTACCTGAGTAAGGAAATTAATTTGGTGGCTAAAGGATGACCAGCATGCCTCCAAGCAGTTGCCACAGTGGCCCAACTGGTACCAGAGGCCACCAAATTAACCCTGGGAAATGGCTTAACTATTTAGGTTCCACATAATGTAGCCAGATTGCCCTCTTCCAGTGGAAGCCTTTGGCTAACAGAGAGAGAGCTCCTTAAATATCAGGCTTTGCTGTTAAAAGAGTCTACAATCCAATCGAAAACTTGTTCTCACCTAAATCCAGCCACTTTCCTCCCCAAGAAAACTGACATAACTGTGAATAAGTTGTGGTATAGACCTATGAAGCCAGGGAGGATATCAGGGGAACTCCCTTAGAAAACCTAGACTGGATCCTCTTCACCAGTGGAAGTTCCTTTGTAGAGCAAGGAGTTCATAAGACAGTAGTCGCTCTGAATGATGGTACTGAAAGTGTGCCTCTCTCTCCAGGCAAAGTGCTCAACTAGCTGAAATGATAGTTCTTACAAGAGCACTTGAATTAAGCAAAGTAAAGGTAGCTAACTTCTACACTGACTCCAAGTATGCTTTCCTAGTTCTCCATGCTCATGCTGCCATTTGGAAGGAAAGACACTTTCTTACTGCTAATGGATCCCCTACAAAATACCACCAGGAAATTAACAGGTTATTCTCCTCAGTTTTTCTTCCACAAGAGGTAGCAGTGATGTATTGTCAGGGACAACAGAAGGGAACAGATGAATAGCCCAAGGGAACAAGCTAGCTGATCAGGCAGCAAAGTCAGTGTCAATGAAGCCTCATCAACATACTGGAAGCCCCTCTAATCTGGGAAGGCTCCATAAGAGAAATTAAGCCTCAGCACTCCCCTGCAGAGATAGAATGGGCCATCTCTCAAGGATACACTTTCCAGCCCTTAAGATGACTACAACCAGAGGAAGGTAAACTTCACTTGCCAGCCTCCATCCAGTGGAAAGTCCTTAAAAATCCTTCACCAAGCTTTTCACTTGGGAAAGGATAAAATTTATCAGTGTGCCTAGAGATTATTTTCAGGAGAGGACTTATTAAAAACAGTCAGACAGGTTGTTAATTCTTGTGAGGTTGCCCCTATTGAGGGGATTATTTTTAAGACAGACTTCGTCCCCAAACCCAAAGTATGGGAAGCAATTCAGGGGAGGATTGGCAGATAGACTTTATCCACATGCCAAAGATGAAGGGCATCCAATACCTCCAGGTATGGGTGGATACTGTCACTAACTGTGTAGAAGCATTTCTATGCTGTACAGAAAAGGCCTCTGAGGTAAAAGTTTTAGTTAATGAAATAACTCCCCACTTTGGTCTACCTAAATACCTCTAAAGTGACAAGGCCCCTCATTTAAGGCAGGCATCACACAGAGGATCTCAAAGGCACTAGTCATACAATAGCATCTCCACTGTGCTTGGAGACCCCAGTCCTCAGGAAAAGTAGAAAAAAAACAATGTTATCAAAAGACACCTCAGAAAATTGTCCCAAGAAACTCACCTTCCTTAGGTCACTCTTCTTCCCATAGCTTTACTGTGGGTTGGAAATATTCTTTTAAAGTTAGGTCTAAGCCCTTTGAAAATGCTGTATGGACAGCGTTTCCTTACCAATGACTTTCTATTGACCAGAAATGGTTAACCTCAAATGGTTAAGCATGTAACCTCTCCGGCTCACTTCCAATTTGAATTAACACAACCAGCAGAAGCAATATAAGCACCTTTATTTAACCCAGGAGATTTGGTATTGGTGAAAGCTCTCCCTTATGCTCTCCTTCCCTAAGCCCCAGCTGGGAAGAACCCTACACTGTTCTTCTTTCAACCCCCTCTACAGTAAAAGTTACAGGTATGGACTCCTAGATAAATTATGCTTGAGTCAAAGCCTGGAAAACTGAAGGAGCAACCCCAGACAGTCCAGATGGATGTCCTGGATGTCAATGCAAAGAAATGGGAGATCTTAAGCTAAAATCATAAAAGATAAGTGGATGAGTGAGGGCTACTCATCATACTCAGTCCCACTCCTACCGTCTCTATTTTTAGTCATTTCTACTTTTTCTCTCAAGATTTACTATCAGATATTGTAACTCCTTTTTGACCCGTAAAGGGAAATTCTATGTCTTGTGGAGTAAAATTTAGATGGAAATTATTTATTACACCCCATTGGAGGATTGCTATACTCACTCTACTATTTGTATTAGGACTATACACTGTGGCACCTGCAATGTGGAATTCTAGATGGAAAATTCTAATTGCTGTAATAGTCTGCCTAGTTATGATCTTTATAACAGGATTAATGATTACAGGAAAGGTTTAACTGAAGTTAATACTAAAATTAGTCTGGCCACCCAATCCGAAGCCACTTTTCCTGAAAGGAAAAATGTTGCTTCTATATTAATGCTTCTGGTAAAGCACAGTGACATCTGGTGGAGCCAAACCAGTATTACATCCCACCAAAATGACTAACGGGTATCAGACAAACTCTACTGTCATGGTTATGGCCTATAATACCTGCGCTAATAGTGGTAATTTTTTTTGTTTGTTTTTTTGAGACAAAGTCTTACTCTGTCATGCAGTGGCATGATCTCACCTCACTGCAACCTCCACCTCACAGGTTCAAGTGATTCTCTTGCCTCAGCATCTTGACTAGCTGTAATTATAGGTGCCTGTCACCACACCGGGCTGATTTTTGTATTTTCAGTAGAGACAGGGTTTCACCACATTAGCCAGGCTGGTCTCACCTCCTGACCTCAGATGATCCACCCACCTCGGTCTCCCAAAGTGCTGGGATTACAGGCATGACCCACCTCACCCAGGCAAATAGTGATAATCTTAATACTCATATTCAAACCCTATATCCTAAACCTTCTTGTGAAATTTACCTCTTCTCACTTACAACCTATTAAACTCCAAACAGTACTATGACGGAACCACACATGGACACACCATTCTTCTGAGGATCCTTAGATTGACCCCAGGAGGAGCCTTAACTGCTGTTCCCTTCATGATGCCCCTTTTCAGCAAGAAGTAGCCACAAAGAGTCATCATCCAACACCCTCTAAGAGCAGTTAGGGTTACCACTTGTGAGGGGTCAATATAATACAGCATCTAGAAAGAAATTATTTAGGCATATAGTAAGGGCAACAGAGTCCTCAGTAGAATTTCCCTATTAATAAAAAAAGCAGCCTCAAAATTATTTCTTTTCTGACAAAGAGCAGCCTGAAAAATCGAGCTGCACACATAGATAAGCAAGCTGGAAGCTTGCACAGGTGAATGACGGCAGCTGTGCCAATGAAAAAGAGCTAACTGGGGGCCAGATACATTCAACATGGAGGCTCCATCTTCCCTTTTCTTTGTCACCATGTGTACAGGAAAGAAGCAGGCAACATGGTGCCAGCCAGGCAGAAAACCCATCTACATAATAAAAAATTAGGGTGGGGGTGGCCAGATTTTTGCACTCAGTGCAAATGGCACACCTGGCTCTAACCAGATTTTCCCACCTTATGCAATTGGCACATCTGATCCAACCAATCTTTTATGTGCTATGTAAATCAGACACTGCCTCCTCAAGCTCATCTATAAAACCCCTTGCATTTTGCCATGGACCAGAAAACCCCCACAGGACCCTTCTCTCACCTATTAAACTTCACCCTTTGTGTGTCTGTATTGTAGTTTTCCATGGCCATGAGACAACAAATCTCAGGTATTTACCCCAAACAATGACACTGTTCAGCATGAGATAATTAGTAATAATAATAAACTGGTTTGGAAAGGAATTGCCACTTTATTTGGCACAAAATCTGAATAGTTTATCTACTAACATGGCTTTAATTTTGTTTTAGCTTTAACCTCACCCTTCAACTTAAATATCTGTATTTCTATTTCTTCCTTTCTTTCCCTTTTCCTCCCATATCTTATTATGTAAATTTTAATATTATCTTATCCTATATTGTGAAATATATATTTGGTCTTTGTCTCAGGTTTCCTGGCACACAACTCCTAAAAATCCCTGGACTCTTCAAAATGATGTGTCTTTTTGTCTGCTAATGATTGACTGAAGGCTGGCAGCCTCCAAGTAGCTTCAGATGGGGGTTAGTCACCAGAAAGACCAAGGCAGGATTAGAGGGTTCAAACTTTCAGCCCCACTCTCTTAACTCCAGGGAAGGGAAAAAAGGGGCTGAAGGTTGAGCTGATTACCAATTACTAATAGCCAATGATTTAATCAATCATGCCTACATAATGAAGCATCCATAAAAGTCCAACAGGACAGAATTTGGATAAACTTCCAGATACCTGACCAAGTATAGGCTTCTAGAGGATGGCAAGCCTGGAGAGGATATGGAAGCTCTGCACCCACTTCCCCTGTGCCTTGCCCTATGCATCTCTTCATCTGTGCTCTTTGTAATATCCTTTATAATGAACTGGTAAACGTGTTTCCCTGAGTTCTGTGAGTCACTGCAGCAAGCTAATTAAACCCAAGGAGGGGATGGTGGGAATTCCAATTTGTAGCAGGCCAGTCAGAAGCACAGGGTACAACCTGGGGCTTGCAAGAGGCATTTGAAGTGGAGGGCAGCCTTGTGTGACTCCACCTTTAATCTGTAGAATCTGATGGTATTTCCAGTTAGATATTGTTGAAGTTGGATTGGAGGACACCCAGGAGGTGCCTGCTGCAGAAGTGACTGGTTGCTGGTGGGGAAAAGTCCCCCACATACATCTTGGTAACCATAGGTCACAGAAGTTTTCTGTGTTGTTGTTGAGCAAGAGAATGAAAAAATAGTTTGATTTTCCTCTCTATATCTTCAGAGATCCTCAATCCTTTGCAGAATGAGTATGGTATATATAAATATAATACAAATTCTCTAACACAGGGGTTCCCAACCTCCAGGCCGAGGATCTGTACCGGTCTGTGGCCTGTTAGGAACCAGGCCACACAGCAGGAGGTGAGCAGCAGGCAAGAGAACATTACCACCTGAGCTCCGACTCCTGCCAGATCACTGGTGGCGTTAGATTCTCATAGGAGCGGGAACCCTATTGTGAACTGCACATGTAGGGATCTAAATTGTGCACTCATAGGAGAATCTAATGCTTGATGATCTGAGGTGGAACACTTTCATACTGAAACCACTCCCCACCCCCATCTGTGGAAAAATTTGTCTCTACAAAACTGTCGCTGGTGCCAAGAAGGTTGGAGACCACTGCTCTAACACCATATATGTGTTCCTGAAAAATCTATGCTGTACCAAAAATAAGATGATAAATGGAGTAGACAAGGTTGAGGAAAACACTAAAAACTTATGAACTATGTAACCCGAATACCAATAAAAATATTACTAATAAAAATGCTAGCAGTTAGCTTTCTTCCACTATTCATGACTGTTAATCATTTGCTTCCTTATAATTCTCTGGACTTGTGTTTTCTCCTTTAAGATGTAGGTATTAGAAGGCATTTTCCTTTAAAACACTCAATTTTCATCAAATTTTAAAATCTTATCCAGTCTGTAGCCTTTCTAATTAATCCATTGTTTTATATAAGTAGAAATATCTTCTTAGTGTCTTTATCCATTACTGCTCCAGATAGCTTGACAGAATGAAAAATACTGAAGACCCCTAAAGCTACTAAATCAGCCTTTTTTTTCCCCAATAAAAAATAAACTTCTGCAGATTTTCAGCTTATTTTCAAAAGGTTTTCATACATTTCTAAAGCTTTCTCATTAATTATAAGAAATCGAACACCGCATGTTTTCACTCATAGATGGGTGTTGAACAATGAGAACACATGGACACAGGGAGGGGAGCAACACACAGTGAGGTCTGTGGTGGGGAACTAGGGGAGGGACAGCACGGGGTGGGGAGTTGGGGAGGGATAACATGGGGAGAAATGCCAGATATAGCAGATATAGAGGAGGAAGGCAGCAAACCACATTGCCATGTATGTACCTATGCAACAATCCTGCATGTTCTTCATATGTAGCCTCAAACCTAAAACTCAATAAAATATATATATATAAAAGTAAAAATTTAAAAAAAATCTTGCCATGATTGCTTTAAAACAATGTGCTAAGAAAAACTGTGTATGAATCTATGCAATTTCCATATTATACCAATGTACCAATACAATTTCTTTATTTATCAATTCTGTATGAAGTAATATGCATAAAAGACTTAAGTCTCATCAAGATTATTGTGAGTTAGCCTTTTATTTCATACAGTTGCATAGCATTTGGTTTGATATACTATTAGACTACTGTATAAGACTCTATTATGAAATAAATCATCTCAAAATAACTCAAAAATGCAAATCTATTAATCTCTTCTGACTCAAAAGGCTGAAGGTGAATCCAAAGGTACTGCTAAATCCAAGTACTGAAATGGTGTAGAACTATTTCTATATCTTGGCTCTGCTTTTTATAATTTTCTTTATCAGTTTCATTCTCTTCAAACACAGACAGGTTTTCTTTATGTGGTAGTGGAGGTGGGTCCTGGCACCTCTCCTTGAGTTAGGAACCTAAAACTTGGAACCCCTCTGTAGGGAGGGGAATGGTGGGCCATGACTGGCCAGGTCCAGGTCATGTGGTTATGGCTGGCTGCAGAGAGAAGGCAGGCAGAACACTGTGACTGACATCATCCCAGAGCCTCATGGGATGGGGGTGAGCGGAGGTGGGTCCAATGAGTGAGGGAAACTTGGTAGACACCAACAGCAGCTTACCTCTACACAGATACCAACACCTGAGCACTGAACAAGTACTGAGTACAAAAGATTTGCTGACATTTGAAGTTACAAGATCCTTAGAAAATGCCAACCAGAAAATGAAAGAAAGTTAAGTGATTCTGCTAAAGGTCAATGTAAAATTATTAAAAATGCTAATGATATGGACAGGAGGCACGTATATACTAGGTAGAAGAGGGCAGTTCCCCGGCAAAAGCCCCACCCTCAAGCCTGGAAACCCATGGACCTAAATGGGAGCAGGCATTCCTGTTTTTGCAAGCAAATGTTGCCCTTTCTAAGACCACTCTGGTCTGCCATGCCCCTAAACTGTGCCCATATAAATCTGAAGCTCCACGAGCAGAGGAACAGAAGAGTAGCAGAACAACAGAGCAGCAGAGTGGCATAGAAGAGAAGGAGCGTCTGAACATCAAGAGGAGTTCCACTGGGGACAGCCAGAGAGGAGATCAGCTGTGGAGTGGCTGAACTCTGTGGGAATATCATCTTCCCACTCCATCCTCTTTCCAGCTCCCCATCCATCCCACTCAGAGCCACCTCTATCACCCAATAAAATCCCTGCATTCACCATCCTTCAAGTCTGACTGACCTGATTCTTCCTGGATGCCAGATGATATAGTTTGGCTCTGTGTCCCCATGCAGATCTCATCCTGTAGCTCCCATAATTCCCACATGTTGTGAGAGGCACCTGGTGGGAGATAATTTGAATCATGGGGGAGGGTCTTTCCTCTGCTATTCTCATGATAGTGAATAAGCCTCATGACATCTGATGGCTTTAAAAATGGGAGTTTGCCTGCACAAGTTCTCTTCTCTTGTCTGCTGCCATGTGTGATGATATGCCTTTCACCTTCCACCATGATTGTGAGGCCTCCCCAGCCACATGGAACTGTTAAGTTCAATAAACCTCTTTCTTTTGTAAATTGCCTGGTCTCGGGTATGACTTTATCAGTGGTGTGAAAATAGACTAATACACTGGATAAGGACCCGGGTACCAAGAGGGCAGAGTGTAAAAGGCTGTCACTCTGCCTCCCCACTGAGCTGTATTAACACTTAGCCGTCCACAAATGGCAACTGCTAAATGAGCATTAATTGTAACACACCCCTAGACACTACTAGGGCTGGAGCCCAAAAGCACTTGCCTCAGCTCTTGCACTGGCCCATCCGTGTGCTCCCCCTCCTGAAGGAGTTTTAGCCTGCAGTGGCTGAGCAAATGAGCCACACCCCTGTCATAAGTCCTTTGAGGGGATCAGGGCACTCTCCCATTTCACTAACATATGCTGAGAAAATGGGTGTCAGGTGAGAAAGTATAAGCTTAAGACAGAAGACTAAAAGAATAAAACAAAAGATGTATGTTTAAAGATAAAAAGGAAGAGAAGAAAAAAGGCAGAAAGGAAAGTAATAAGGCAAGGAATAAAATCTCTCAAATTAAGAATAAATCAACAGAAAGAATTGAAGGAAAGGAAAAGTAGTAGGAAAACCTCAGTCCCAGGGTGTGAAATCATTAAGAAGGATGATGAGTGATGAGTGACATATAGTATTTTAAATTTGGCTTATTGCACAGTTTTCATATTGGAAATATAGATGGTGATTTGTCTCTTTAATACATAGGAAAAATGCCTGAACAATATGTGAATGGTATTGAATTACTGAAGATTAAGGTTTATAGTTAAGGCTTATACTTAAAATCACAATTATTGGTAAGCTTGATGAGTCAGAATCAAGCAATGGTAAATGATAAATAGCTAAATGGTAACAATGTTTACCAAGTTACTATGGGCCAAAGTAATATCCTTCAAAATGCCAGCTTTCACAACATAGCAAGGTTTTTAAACAATGTCATTCTTGGCTGCAAAGGGAGTCAGCAACTTGAAGCCTAAGTTCAGTTTTGCTTTCTGGATAAAAAAGAGTCAGGAGAAGATCAGAATAAAGTTCTGAAGTTTAGGAAGACAGAGGAAAGAAATCTTTTTCAGAGTGTTTCTATAAATGGCACACATTGATTGCTGATATGTCACTGATGAATGTTGATCAAAATAAGTTAATTCATTCTATTGTGTGATAAGAGCACTAGAGATGTCCTACAATTAAATTAACTGCAATAATTGATAAAAACAAGGAGATTTAAAGGGCAGAATTATACCTGAAATCCTGTAAATGGTTTTGAAAGTGTCTTTGGAAAGTGTCACTTAGGTGCAAAGCCTTTAGAGTTTTTAATTTAAAGCAGAATCAACACATTTTTAAGCTACACCAGACAGGGGCTATCAGGATCTTCAAATCCGTGAAGGACTACGAGAACAAAGTAGAAAGAGCAGAAATCTGCAGGTTTATCAGTTTAAGTTCATTCCGAAAAATCATAGAGGGAGATAGAGAAATAATTGCTTCTTTGATAATATCCTAGTATTCTAACATGGTGATGTTAATCACCTCTATGAATATTGTTAAAATATGTATGCAGTTTTACTAAAATGTTAAGAGAACATGCCTGAAATTTATAGAAGGAATAAAAACAGATAAATCAACCTGAAAATGTCCCTATATTTATTATCTTGAATAATTTCAAAATGCATGAATAAAATGCATAGCTGCGCATTTGCTGACAGGGATTCATTCATGCAGGTTGAGAAAATAACACACGATTCAGAGCAAAGGCCTATGACAAATTACCAGCTCTCCTGTTCACAAGTCTTGAGTAAGTTAACCTTTCTGAACCTGTGTCTTATTGTTAACATGAGGGTTTATTCAAAAAGCAAGTATTTTTTGATTGTCTACTATGAATAGGCACAGGGCTATGGAAATAGATAGGACATGGCCCTGTCTCGCCAGAAGCTTATGTTTTTTGGTGGATGGTGGTAACACTAACATCAGGATTGTTGAGAAGATGACTAGAAGGGTGAAAGTGCTTGCTAAACTATAATTCATGCAATTATTAAACACAGTTAGTGTATAAAGTGGTTCATTGTTTGCTACTGGGAAGACCTGTAAAAATTAAAAGACATTTAGTAAAGAGATATCAGATAAGCTTTATTGGCTCAACAAAATTTTATAATCCTAATCTTTCCAATTCCTTCGAGATGTAATACATTACTGATTTATTAACTACCCCTCCCATTCTGTCCCAAACAGGAATTTAAGACTTTCTCAGTCCTACTCCATTAACAATAACCAATTATGTCCCATAACATATAAGTTAACATGACATTCATTCCTTTTTAATCCTCAATCCCATTTGCTTTAATATTGCTGGAGGACCAAGAGTCATTCGTTCAATATTTATTGGTATCTACTTGCTAACAAAGGTTCACAGCAATATTACTTGAGGGATAAAGATTTCCTACCCCACCATGGGCAGAAATATTCAGCGACCGGAGGATGTCTACTCCATTCTCTTGCCTGTTGTACCCTTCTTGGGGTGTCCTTTAGGTCATTCATATCAAACAGATAAGCTTACAGATGGTCCTCAGGGCTTCGACTGGAGCATTTGCCACCAACACAACACAACTTACTGCTTCATGAGTTTACTCCTTATACTATTTTTTTTTTTGGTCTAGGGTATTTTGCTTTTCATCCAGTTTTTATGAAAGAATGCAAGCCCAAATGAGCATAAGATTATACACATAATACTTTTACGTTTAGAACATAGGAAAGACATGTTTATTAACGGAAAAGTTTAATCATGCATGAGTAAAGAGAACAGTGCCTATCTAGTGAGTTCCAATCACTGTGTATTGAAATATTTTAAAGTTAACCTAAAGGGATTGTATACCAGGAAAATAGTCCCTTTTCTTTACTTATATTAAAAGCAATAGATGTAATTAAACCTGAAAGTGACAATGAACAATTGTGAAACCAATGGAAAAATTTGTGGATGATTTAAAACACATTTTTTTCCAGTAATAGATAAATGGCTGGTGATGACTTGATCAACATCCTCAAGAAAAGAAACAAAGTATAATTATTGGAGGACATGGATAAACATTATTGAATGAATGAAACAATCTAAATGCACAAATCACATATACAGTACTATATTTGATGGGTTATTTTAAAGGATTTTTAATAATTTTTACTGGAAATTTTTACTTAACTTTCAATGCTCTACTGTATAACCAAATAAATAAATAAATAAATAAATTCCTGGTTTCATTTCCAAAGATGTGGTCCTTATTGCAATAATGAAGTAGAAAAAGTAAAAGGTACTACTAAAAGTAAAATAACAGAACATATTAAAAATTCTGCTAGAATCCTTGGTCCCTAATACCTATATCAGAAGCCAAATATATTTTAAAAGCATACTTGTGCTTATAACTTAAGACCACAAAAGAATACCTATTTCAGTGATATTATCATCCAAAACTTGATGATTCAGTGCTGACAGATTACAGATTAGTGAAATGGAAACCAAAAATCACTCCCCTCCATCACCCAAGCTAGAGTGCAGTGGAGCGATCTCAGCTCACTGCACCCTCTACCTCGCAGGTTCAAGCAATTCTAGTGCCTCAGCCTCCCGAGTAGCAGGGACTACAGGTGCCTGCCACCATGCCTGGCTAATTTTTTTTTTTTTATTTTTAGTAGAGATGGGGTTTCACCACGTTGGCCAGGCTGGTCTTGAAACTCCTTACCTCAGATGATCTGCCCGCCTCAGCCTCCCAAAGTGCTGGAATTACAGGTGTGAGCCACTGCAGAGGAATTTGTAGTCCTGCTTTAAAGAAACTTGGTGAGAGAATTCAAATTGCCTCTTGAATGCTGATTTCAACATTATTAGTTCCACATCTGACCATCTTGACTAGAACTGCTGATGAGACAAGGCAAAATTTTCTCAAAAGAGAAGTATTTGAATAAATTGAGATATAAAATGAAACACTCCTTAAGATTATGAGTTCACCTTTCTGATTTTGGGACATTCTCTGGGGACCTATGTTATTTTGAAGTATCTCTCACAAGAAAGTTGGGTGGGACCAAAAGGCTCTAGAATCATCTGAGAAACAAATGACAGTCTCTGGACTAAAATGTTAATCCCTTATTCAATCTGAGAGTGAGTGGCCTGTCCTGCACTTAATGAAATAAAAGTGTGTTTGATCTAGATCTCTTACCAGTTTAATCCTGCATCCGTAACTAAATTTTCCTCTTGAAGTTGGAATAACTGAGAGAACAACAGTCACAAGGGCATGTGAAGAATGCCTGCTTCCCCCTCCCTCATTCACTGAACACCTATGTGCCAGGCACTGAGGATTAGCTCCTAGCCTGGATTTGCATTCTGCTTTGGACCTCAGCTCCTAGCAGTCACATATGAGGGATCATATTCTTTAAAAAAAAAAAAAGATATTAAGTAGGAGATACAGCCTTCCACCAGCTGTTCCCACACCTCAAAAGCAGTTTTTGCAATCTTTTCTGCACTCCAGGGAAGAAATACACAATTGATGATGTGCTGCTACTGCTGCATAGTTTAAATGGTTTACTTGCACGACAATTACTTTGAAGATAGCTAGGTGAGGGGTTTTTAGGAAAAGAAGTTTATATTTTAAATACATACATACTATATGACAGGTAGTGTGTTAAGAAGTTTACATATTTTCCCTTATTTAAATTCTACGTATTTATTATTCCTATCTGAGCCTCAATTTTCTCATCTAAGAAAAACAGGGATAATATCTATCTCAAAAGACTTAGGATTAAAAGGGATTTTAAAAAACACTAATATTTATTGAACATCTACCCTGGATTAAGCATTGTGGTTTGTTCCTCCACATACTTTATCTTATGCATTAGGTGCATTTTAAAACAAGAAAAATGAAGTTAACCAGAGATAACTGTTTTTCCTCAGTGGAAGAACCTCCGCCAAGAATCCAGAAAATAGGCTAGGTGCAGTGGCTCATGCTTGTAATCACAGCACTTTGGGAGGCCAAGGCGGGCGGATCACTTGAGGCCAGGAGTTTGAGACCAGCCTGGCCAACACGGCAAAAATCCCGTCTCTACTAAAACACAGAAATGAGCTGGGTGTGGCAGCATGCCTGTGAACCCAGCTACTGGGGAGGCTGAGGCAGGAGAATTGCTTGAACCCAGCAGGCAGAGGTTGCAGTGAACTGAGATTGTGCTATTGCACTCCACCCTAGGCAACAGAGCAAGACTCTGTCACACACACACACACACACACACACACACACACACACACACACCCCCCCAGATGTAGGCAAGGCTGCAGAGAAAACGGAACCCTTACACAGTGTTGGTGGGAGTATAAATTAGTTCAAATATTGTGGAAAGCAGTATGGCAATTCCTCAAAGAGATTAAAGCAGAAAGACCATTTAACCCAGCATTCCTGTTACTGGGTATATGCCCAAAGGAATAGAAAGCATTTTACCATAAAGACACATGCAGGCGAATGTGCACTGCAGCACTATTCACAATAGCAAAAACATGGAATCAACCTAAATGCCCATTAATGACAGACTTGATAAAGAAAATACGGCACATATACACCATGGAATATTATGCAGCCGTAAAAAAGAACAAGATCATGTCTTCTGCAGGAACATGGATGGAGCTGGAGGCTACTATTCTTAGCAAACACACACAGTAACAGAAAACCAAATACTGCATGTTCTCACTGATAAGTGGGAGCTCAATGGTAAGAACTTACAACTATAAAGAAGGAAACAACGTACACTGGGTTCTACTTGAGGGTGGCGGGTGGGAGGAGGGAGAAGGGCATAAAAGATAACTATTGGATACTGAACTTAATACCTGGGTGATGTAATAACATGTACAACAAACCCAGTGACATGTGTTTATCTATGGAACAAACCTTCATGTGTACCCCTAAACCTAAAATTTATAACAATTTTAAAGAAAGTACTTTCTGATTACATCACTGGTTTGATCAAGATTTGTTTAGTTAAGGGAATTTGACCTGAACTTCACAACTGATCCCAATATAAAATGAGTTCCCTATTGTAGACTACAGGGAAACACTAAAGCTAATAGGGGAAATCTATAAAATTGTTTTGACATCGACATTGAGGGATACATTTGGACTTACTGTTTCATATACATTTTATGATACCAACATTAAAACAAGAAAATGTTCATTCCACAAGGAAGAAATTTTCCAATGATTTTATTATCACCCGCAGCTTTAAAAATTAAGAGGAATTCTCTGAGAATATATATATAAAAGAAATTAAAGGCAAGTATTTTGCTGTTAAGGATTTAAAAATAAAAACACAAGAGTATAAAATTTTCATTTCACTGTCTCATTTAAAATTATAAGAATATAGCAAATAACATCCAATGTCAGAGATTTAGGGTGACCACTTCCAGTATTTAGTGGCAAATTAGTAGCATCATGAAAAATTTCAATTCATTTAAAAAAATAGCTTTCATTTAAATAATAATTAAGTTTAGCTTTATCTCTGTATATAATTAGACTTCCTTTTCGTTTAGACAATTCCATTTTCTCCAACTGGGAGCTGTGCAGGATCAAGTCCTACTTTCTTCATTGATACGGCAATATCAAACAAATAGTCATAGCACTCACACCTGTAAAAGAAAAAGTGAAAAGAACTAGTGTTTATTGAAACAGAGATCTGCAATCCTAAAGAATCACATTTCTCCTCTCTTGCAGTTAACTTTGCTTTGTTCCTAGTACATATTTTCTCCGAATTCTAGGCCAAAATCTTACTTTGCCCTCAACATTTTTAAAACACGGAAGGGAATCATATTAAGTCATGCAACCATATTACATACTTTTCAGGAAATAAAAGAGAGTTTAAAATATATACTGCCTACATAAATTTACATTTTTTTTTTTACTAGACGTCACATTTTGAAATAAAACTTTTATAACTTGGGATCTGTGTCTCCTTAGTCTTTCTATCAACATTCCTGAGCCTTGCCAAAGAATAGCTCATCCAATAAATACTTCTTCATGAATGAATACAAAATAAAAATCAAGTATCTAGAAATAATGACAAACAATTTAAATTTAAACCAACTGACATACTTTGTTTTCTTTCATATTTAGTGGGTGGTAACTTGTTTCCCATGTTCTTTGATTTACACTTACATGGTTTTGGCTTTCTCCCATGTTTCTCCCCACACATATACTCCATGACGTCTGACCAGTACTGCACAGGAGTCTGGGTATTCATTCATTGCATGAGCCATTCGATCTTTGAGGTCTTTCTCCTCAGGTGTATTCTCAATAATGGGTACCACTAACGTATCATCATATCTGTAAGACAAAACAAGCTATTTCTTCCATTAAAACAAAGCATTAATATGTATACAATATGCAATTTTTTCAAGTAACCAGTTAGACATGCTCTTTACATCTGGAAAGCCACTCCAAATTATGAACAGCATGCTGCATGTTATTCAGTCTATCTTGTATAAACATCTCTATCAAAAGGTATCTTGGGAATGTGGCAGGCTTGGTCTAATCCTAAGTCTAAGTGGCAGAAATCTATATAATATACCAAAACCTAACAAAAAAATCAACAAGATCATACAAATGTTCCCTTGAAGCAGGGACAAGCATTATATTTACAACAGGAGATGGCAAATGATATATTTCAGAATCAAAAGCATAGAAAAGATTAAAAATTGAATTATATATTAAGAATTTCCCAATAATACAAAATCACTGTATTTCATTTCTGCAGAACCCTAAAGTAGATAGGCAAATCAATAAACACAAGCATGGTTTGCGGTACTAGGACAGCAAGTACCTTCTAGAGATAACTATTAAAGATATGATGCTTTTGGAACATTCTCATATCTGTGGCATCAAGTTATATATATATTATATATAATACATCTATATATTATATATATAGGTGTATAATATATAGGTGTGTAATATAATATATATGTGTATAATATATAGGTATGTATATATAGGTAGATATATATATGTATATATAGGTATGTATATATTATATATAGATATGTAATAGGTATATATATTTTATATATATATTATATATAGATATATAATAGGTATATATATTTTATATATAGGTATGTATATTATACATATATAGGGGTGTGTATGTGTATAGATATATATTATATATCTATACACAATATGTTTTAAGGTACTATTACAAGAGTCCAAAAGTTAAAAAAAAAAGTAAAAGCTTGATAAACTAAAAAGTTATAGTAAGCTAAGGTTAATTTATTATTAAGAAATGGTTCCAATAAATTTAATGTAGCCTAAACGTACAATGTTTATAAAGTCTACAGTGGTATAATGTCCTAGGCCTTCACATATACTCACTACTGACTCACTGATTCACCTGGAACAATTTCCAGTCCTACAAGCTCTGTTCATGGTAAGGGCCTTATACAGGTGTGCCACTTTTTATTGTTTACATCTTCTATGTTTAGATACACAAATACCTACCACTGTGTTGCAACTGCCTACAGTACTTTGTACAGTAACCTGCTCTGCAGGCTAGTAGCCTGGAAGCAACAGGCTATAACATAGACTAAGTGTGTAGTAGGCTATAGTGTCTAGGTTTGTGTATGCACACTCTGATGTTCACACAGTGATGAAATCACCTAGTGACAATTTCACAGAACATATCCCCATCATGAAGTGACATGTGACTGTATTTTAAAGGTGTTCTTTTTATAAAAGATAAAAAAAAATACAGTAGAGAATTTTAAACTCCATCCTTTCTTACCTCATCCAGCTTTCATTGCTCTTCTTTTGATTAGACTCAGGATTCTCTTCAAATTCAGATAAAATAACACTGCCTCCTGAGCTGTGAATAAGTACTCATTTCCCAGCTAGGTCCCAACAATATTGCAAAGGGCCAACATGCTTCGCCTCTCCACAAAATTGCAAAGTCTCTCTCTTATGTTCTGTTCCTCTACCTCACCTTTTCCCACTTTTCAGAAAAACTGATTCTTCTGACCTATTTTTATTTCTTCACCCAAACAATAAAATTCATATGAAACTGATAACAACCATAAGGCCTCTCCTTCAGCCCCAGATATGGAAGAAGCAATCTGGGGCTCTACTTTCTTCAGTATGTACACTTCTCTTAATTTAAATATTTAACTTTTGTAAATAGGTGTTTCACAGTGCTGAGGAATGCTTTAAGCACACAATAAATATTAACTGAAATCAAATAAATTTCTCAGTGCACTAGTTTAAACATGTACATTCTATTACGTGCAGTAAGAATACGATATTGCAGTAAGAACACTTTAGTAAAACTGGTATCGTTTTTCTCTAAACAAAGCAAGGTAGAATCAAGCCCTTTAGGAAATTAAGGGTGAAGCTTCAAGAATGAGAATGCTAATAAACTCAAAAGAAATGCTCAGCTTGTCCCTGAACACTGAGAACATGTTTCTTCATGCCATTATATTCTAGAATTATGAAGAATTACCACATTTTGGGGGCTAGTGAATTTATTTAAACTCATCTAAGAATGGTAATCTTCTATACTTACTATCCATGACCTTCCACATTGAAAAATTCTAAAAATATAGAGACCTACTTTAATTAAAAAAACTTTTATAAATAAGAAAATATTTCAGGAATACTAAATTAAATCGTCATGAAGTATAAACTTTAGTCATGGCTCACATTTTTGAAGACAAAGTGAAGGTGAAGAGATCTCTGGGTGCCTCAACATAGGAACATAGTCTTTCCATCATGACGGAAATCTAAGCCAAGATTTTTTTCAGTTTACTTAAACAAACATTTCATTATTCATATTGCTAATAATTTACCACGGCTGGGGTAGGGGTGGGAGAGAAGGGAAGACATCCCATTTGTGTCACGAGAATAGATCTGGAAGTATAATACTAAATGGAGCATTATTTAACACAGATCCCACGACATCTCATTATATGCATAAAATGATCAGTATTCCATTTATCAAAGAGAAGGAAGAATTCTTTTCAAATTATTTAAGAAAAAGAAAAAAATACCTATAATACCCTCCGGAAGTACATTTCTTTATTCCTTTTATCATCTCTTGATGTGTAATTTTAAACTCACGTCCTGGAAAGAGAAGGGTGGCCATCACAGCAGCTTTAGAGTGGGTATGAATCACTGCACCTGCTCCTGAAGGAGGAAGAAGAAAGCCACATGTTCAATGAAGAGTGAATTACAGCTTTTAAAGAAAAAAGTCCATATAGTTATACATATATTTACATACGGTTATGGGCTTATTTTTCCTGGCATGGAATAATAAGTTGGTGGTGGGCAGGAGGGTAAGTGGAATAATGGACCTTCCTCATAGGTTCATGTGAGAACCGAGTAAGTTTATGCACTTCAAGTTCTTGCATATGGTAGGTATCTAAGAAATGTTAACTGAATAATAATGACCATTATTTAGAGGCGTCTACTCTGCAAATATTCTTTATGTTGAATACATTTTCTACATACCTCTCATTGTGTAAGCATTCATGAAAAGAGGCGTACACTGGCTTTTTTTTAGCTTCTTAGATGGAGAAGGTCCCCTTATGTCTTTTTCATTTATATCACAAACAAACATGTCTTCAGCCTATTTATAGAGGGGAAAAAAAGAAGGCCTATACAGTATCAATTAGAAATGCTCCTTTTCTTGTGTACATATACAAAAGAATACAACAAAGTATTTATAGTATACACACTTGTGTATATATTTAGTACACATATACATAGAGTGCTAATACATGTATATATTTAACTTACATTTTAAGTACATACTTATAGTTTCTCAAAATAATTTAGCAACTTTGAGAAACAAAAAAGTGACTTCTACTTGTGAAAATATTCTCAAAAGTTTAATAAAAATCTCAAAAGTTTAAAAAATCTGAAGACAAAAAATGATATGGAAAATTACTATGTATGTAATGATGCTACTGCTGTCATTTCATTAATTTAGCTTCTCAACTTTGCCCTACAATTTCACAACTATATTTCAGAGAGCCTATATAAAGAAATTCCAAAGATGGGTGTTAAAAATTTTCTCCCACATTTTGTAAAATAAAAGCAAAATTTTAGAGTAAAATTTTCTAATCTTTGAGAAATTTAGCTGGTACTCAGAAAGGTTAATCTCGGTAAGGTATATTCTTCTTAAAGTTTAAGAAATTATGTAGATCTACAGGTTTTTCTTTTTTAAAAAACTTTTATTTTAGGTTCAGGGGTATGTGTGCAGGTTTGTTACATAGGTAAACTGCATGTTACAAGAGTCTGGTATACAGATTATTTTGTCACCCATATAATCAGCATAGTAACTGATAGCAGTTTTTCCATCCTCACCCTCCTCCCACCCTTCACTGTCAAGTAGGCCCCAATGTCTATTGCTCCCTTCTTTGTGACCGTGTTTACTCAGTGTTTAGCTCCCATCATAAGTGAGAATATGTGGTATTTGATTTTTCTGTTCCTACATTAATTCACTTAAAATAATGGTTTCCAGCTCCACTCATATTGTTGCAAAGGATGTGATCTTATTCTCTGTTATGGCTGCATACTATTCCATGGTATATATGTACCATATTTTCTTTACCCAGTTTACTGTTGATGGGTATCTGATCCACAGGTTTTTCTTAGTAATGCATGTATATTTCTGATTTGTAGCTTTCAGCTGTCAGAGTTTATTTAAAAACAATATAAATGTTTTATTAACAAAGTAGCTTTTCTTTTTTCTTGTCTTAGAAGTTAAATAATTATGTGTCTGCTTTAACTAGATTTAGGGTATTATTCTGGCATTAACAAAGAACGAGACCTCTCAAAATTTGAAACAAAGTTTCATAACTCGAAATTAGAATAACTTTGGTATTGTGAAATATGAATTTGGTTCATCTGAGACCATCAATCTGATTATGCCACCAGCCTGATAAAGATCATAGGCTGCAAAGTTATAATTGCTCTTTACTGTGATTTAAGATTCCACTATTCACTTTTGCTCCCTATATGTTGAATGACATTTCAAAACATATACTGGTTGTATGGAGGATATCACTACCTTAAAAAAAATTTAATAATTACTGAACAAACGTTTGCTGATTATTCAAATTGTTATGATAAAATGAACATTTTCTCTTAAAATTAATTCCATTTCACAAAACAATAATTAAGAAGAAAAGACACTGGGGTTAAATAATCCATTTACTATACCTGAATACGTTCCTTTTGCACTCCTGAAGGAGCAATGTAGATTTCATTGCTGGCAACAAAGAAACATACAAATTGGTATTTATTTAACTTATTTCCTGCTTTTTCACAAAGAAAAGTATATCTTTGCAGTCCAATCACGCATGTTCTTTATAAATTAAGCAATACAGCTAGTTGCTTCATTTAATTATGGATTTTGGCTCTACAAAAAGAAAGCCAAACTACATCAATGCCTTTGTAGTGCTGGTGGCATAGTAAAATATTAGTTGTTGCTTTTGTCTTCCACGTTTTCATATGTATTTATTCTTTTTATAGTGCAAAATTGGTGGTAACCAGGCTTTTATCCAGTTAGGGGAATAAAAAATCTGAAAACTTAAGTCTTTAGCATTTTTAAACATGAATAAGCAGAGTTTAACCTATAAGAAATAGTTATTCCAAAATCCAACCTGGAAAACATGCTCAATAGAAGTGTATTTCTGTCATGCAAAATCAGGTTTGATTTACTGTTTGAAATGCTCTTACTAAACCATGAAGTTCAGAGACCTCTGCTGGACAGGTTCTTAAATTACGGCATTAACACTGCGCTACGTTTTGGATAGAACCATATGCTTCCTATTTGAAAAGCATATGTATCTTGGAAAATATTTAGTAATAAAGCTAAAACAACTACAAAGAGTTCAAAATATAAGAATGGCTACATGTGAAGATCTCTCTGTTACAGGATATTGTACTAAGGGAGATGCTATAGCCTACCATTTACCACAAGGTGCTCTCAAATTTGATTTGGAAATTAATTTAAAATCTTCTCTAAATTCTCTTCACCCTCAACGATAACTAAACGTCCCTTGGCTCATGTATCAGGCTTTTTTCTCTTCTTGTTGGATATCTTTGATAACTTACCAGTTTCAATTGCTGCCAGAGAGTATTAACGAGCATATATGCAAACCAAGAAAACGCCAGTACCTGCATGCTCGTTTCTCCTAGTAAGTCACAGATAAAGGGACATTGAACAAATATCAAACGTTTCATAGTGCAAAGGAGGATGATGGCCTATATATCGAGCTGCTGAAGTTCAAGTTACTAATAAGGCTGTAGGCTTGGAACTGATAAAAATGTAAGGTGAAATCAAAGTTTCTTTAAGGTTCCATTGACAAAGTCTAGAAAACAAATGTCTGATAATATGAGTGGAAATCCAATGCACTGTAAGCTGCATGCAAGCATTTGCTTTCATGAAGTGGCTACTGTTTCCGAGTTCTGCTACGTAAGGATAACATAAAGGGACATTCCTCTGGAACCAATGAGAATGAGTTGGGATCATACTATCAACTAGAGCTCTTTATGAATACCAGTGATCCAAATCTTGTGTCCTTGTGTAACATGGAAGATCCAAATCTCGTGTCCTTGTGTAACATGGTCCACTCACCTCCATATATAAGTGGACTTGTGGGTCTTCTTATGTGGGGAGAAATTTATGCAGTCCTGGGAATAGACTCAAATAAAGTACAAAACGGTCTGCTGGTAAGTAAAACCCATCTATAAAGCAGGAAAACCAAGAGTATTCTGTTTATTCAAGTGACTTGGTATGCTGAGTCTGTTTTAATTACTGTCTTTGTAAAATGGAAATTAATTTAGACTTTGATGAACTTTGGGTAATTAAAAGATTAGCCAAACATGTTTTAGAAAAATATATTTACACCTACAAAGAAAGAGATATCTGGATAAAAATATAAAGATGACAGAGCTTTTCAGGATAGAAACACACCAAATATTAAAGTGAAATATCTACCTGGTGCTTTAAGCCACAAACAGAAAGCATTTTGAATTTCAAGTTATTAAATTTTGTAATAATTTCTCTGTACTCCTGCTTGTTCACTGTGGTAAGCAAGGGTCAAACCCCAAGAGGTCAAAATACATCTATACTCAGTCGCTTCTATTTTTATTTACCTTCTGGTCATTTAAAAAATAATTTAAATCTTACAGTGCCTCAATTATTTTGTCTACAATATGGATTAATTGTAGTCCTAATCGTATGCAACAGGATCAGTCTCTCTGACACCTGTCAATATTACTCTGTGAAAATAGGAAACTATACATTTGTTTTTGTTTTTTTTTTTTTTGACAGAGAGAGTTTTACTCTTGCTGCCCAGGCTGGAGTACAATGGCGTGATCTCAGTTCACCGCAACCTTTGCCTCCCAAGTTCAAGCAATTCTCCTGCCTCAGGCTCCCGAGTGGCTGGGATTAAAGGCATGCGCCACCATGCCCAGCTAATTTTGTATTTTTAGTAGAGACGGGGTTTCTCCATGTTGGTCAGATTGGTCTCGAACTGCCAACCTCAGGTGATCCATCTGCCTCAGCCTCCCAGTGTGCTGGGATTATCAGCGTGAGCCACTGCACCCAGCAGAAATTATAGATTTGAATAGTAGGGACCCAACCTAAACACAGTGGCTATTGAGTATCCTGGAATCGCCTTGATTACT
>CAUYLG010032941.1:0-16514 GCA_963573385.1 Cacajao melanocephalus
TAATATAGATTGTAATGGGTCAAACAGAAAGAAAGGATAGGAGACTTATAGTTGCCTAACTCAAGGATTACACACTCCCTCAAGAAAAATGAGAAAGGTATTTGAACTCCTTTGCCATATTGATCTTTTAAGGAAGTCAAAGAACTGTGTCAGGAGTTGGGCATAGAAAGGGGGCTTTGCTTTTGGTGTTTTAGTCATGAAGTCCTTGCCTATGCCTGTGTCCTGAATGGTATTGCCAGTGCTTTCTTCTAGAGTTTTTATGGTGTTAGGTCTTATGTTTAAATATTTAATCCATCTGGAATTAATTTTTGTAGAAGGTGTAAGGAAAGGGTGCAGTTTCAGCTTTCTGCACATGGATAGCCAGTTTTCAGTTTTCCCAACGTCATTTATTAAACAGAGAATTCTTTCCCCATTGCTTTTGTCTGATTCGTCAAAGATCAGATGGTTGTAGGTGTGTGGCATTACTTCCAAGGCCTCTGTTCTGTTCTGTTGGTCTATATCTCTGTTTTGGTACCAGTACCATGCTGTTTTGATTACTGTAGCCTTGTAGTATAGTTTGAAGTCAGGTAGCATGATGCCTCTAGCTTTATTCTTTATGCTTAGGATTGTCTTAGCTATGCTGGCTCTCTGTTGGTTCCATGTGAAGTTTAAGGTGTTTTTTTTTTTTTTTTCAGTTTGTAAAAAAGGTCATTGTAGCTTGATGGGGATAGCATTGAATCTATAAATTACTTTGAGCAGTATGGCCATTTTTACAATATTGATTCTTCCTAACCATGAGCATGGAATGTTTTTCCATCTGTTTGTGTCCTCTCTTATTTCCTTGAGCACTGGTTTGTAGTTCTCCATGAAGAGATCCTTCACATCCTGTGTTAGTTGTATTCCTAGGTATTTTATTCTCTTTGTAGCAATTGTGAATGGGAGTTCGCTCATGATTTGGCTGTCTGTCTGTTATTGGTGTATAGGAATGCCTGTGATTTTTGCACATTGATTTTGTATCCTGAGACTTTGCTGAAGTTGCTTATCATCTTAAGGAGATTTTGGGCTGAGACGATGGGGTCTTCTAAATGTACAATCATGTTGTCTGCAAATAGAGACAATTTGACTTCCTCTTTTCCTAATTGAATACCCTTTATTTCTTTTTCTTGCCTGTTTACTCTGGCTAAAACTTCCAATACTGTGTTGAATAGGAATGGTGAGAGAGGGCCCCCTTGTCTAGTGCCAGTTTTCAAAGGAAATGCTTCCACTTATTGCCCATTCATATGATATTGGCTGTGGTTTTGTCATAAATAGCTTTTATTATTTTGAGATACATTTCATCAATACCTAGTTTATTAAGAGTTTTTAGCATAAAGGGTTGTTGAATTTTGTCAAATCCCTTCTCTGCATCTATTGTGATAATCATGTGATTTTTGTCTTTGGTTCGGTTTATGTGATGGATTATAGATTTGTGTATGTTGAACCAGCCTTGTATCCCTAGGATGAAGCCTACTTGATTGTGATGGATAAGCTTTGTGCTGTTGCATTCAGTTTGCCAGTATTTTATTGAAGATTTTTGCATCTGGCAACAAAAGCCAAAATAGACAAATGGGATCTAATTAAACTTAAGAGCTTCTGCACAGCAAAAACAAACAATCATTAGAATGAACTGGCAACCAACAGAATAGGAAAAAATATTTGCAAGATACCCATCTGACAAAGGGCTAATATCCAGAATCTACAAAAAACTAAAACAAATATACAAGAAAAAACAACCCCATCAAAAAAAAATGGGTGAAGGATATGAACAGACAAATTTCAAAAGAAGACATTTTGCAGAAACATGAAAAAATGTTCATCATCACTGGTCATTAGAGAAATGCAAATCAAAACCACATTGAGATACTATCTCACGCCAGTTAGAATGGCGATCATTAAAAATTCTGGAGACAACAGATGCTGGAGAGGATGTGGAGAAATAGGAATGCTTTTACATTGTTGTTGGGAGTGTAAATTAGTTCAACCATTGTGGAAGACAGTGTGGAAATTCCTCAAAGATCTAGAAATAGAAATACCTTTGACCTAGCAATCCGATTATTGGGTATATACCCAAAGGATTATAAGTCTTTCTGTTATAAAGACACATGCACATGTATATTCATTGCAGCACCGTTTAGAATATCAAAGACTTGGAACCAACCCAAATGTCCATCAATGATAGACTGGATAAAGAAAATGTGGCACATATACACCATGCAATACTATACAGCCATAAAAATGATGAGTTCATGTCTTTTGCAGGGACATGGATAAATCCGGAAATCATTACTCTCAGCAAACTGACACAAGACTAGAAAACCAAACACTGCATGTTCTAACTCATAAGTGGATGTTGAACAATGGGAACGCATGAACACAGGGAGGGGAACATCACGCACTGGGGTCTGTCGGGGGTTTGGGGGCTGGGGGAGGGATAGCAGGAGGTGGGGAGCCTGGGGAGGGTTAACATTAGGAGAAATACCTAATGTAGGTGACAGGGGGATGGAGGCAGCAAACCACTATGGCGTGTGTATACCTATGTAACAATCCTGTAAGATCTGCACATGTACCTCAGAAATTAAAGTAAAATTTTTTTTAAAAGTTAAAAAAAGAAAAAGAAAGGAGGCTTTGCACTTTCAAATGGGTTGGCGGTGATTCTTCATCTTTTTAAGAAAAGAAAAGTAAGGTCAAGAAGGTTAATCTCACCAAATAGCAAATCATTTTTTAATTGTCTATCTTGAAACAACATCTTTGGATTCTCAGCTTACTGAGTTTTACTTAAGGCTACATAGGAGCAAAAAAAAAAAAAAAAAAAAAGGCAAGATTGAACACTGACTGTGATAGTGTTCATGAAAAAAGTAGAAACTTAACAAAATTTATGGTGGTAAGTAGAGGAGGACTTGAGGACTCTCCTTTTTTTTTTTTCATTTACCCACTAAATGAAATAGTTGTCTTTCTTTCATTTTATTCTGTTGATATGCATGTAATATGGCTGGAAAAAGACGTCCTGGGGAGAACTTCCTTATTTCAAAGGAAAGCATAAATTGAACCATTGTGGGAGAAATGAAGCCATCAGGCACAACTATGATGGCTTATAATGAGACTTTACTAGGCCAGTAGGTAACCTTGGTGAAGAGTCAAGCCTCAGAGACTGTGAGAAATCAAGGGAAGAATGGAGGGAAGAGGTGGAGCAGGAGCTTGGAGCTGGCAGCTAGCCAGAAAGCTATAGAGGAGCTAAATTATGTGTCTTATTTAGTATATTTATTATAGGAACATTTCTAAACAAACATTCTGAAACAAATATGACTATTCGTAAGCTCCCTGCTGTCCTGAGTAGATTTAGTGCTTGACAATTTTCTCATAATGGCTTTGTGGTGTTTGCTGAGTTTCATCTATTGACAGCATTTTATGAATTGTCATTTTATGGGAATTTTAAACTGGCTGCATTTGCTCTTCATTTGCGGTTGTGTATCCAAGTCAAAAATGGATACATGTAAAATGACAATGGCACAGGAATGGGGAGAACATGGTTGTCTAAATCATATTCAACTTAAGTTTTTGGGTAGCATTTACCAGATCATTATTCTTTCCTATTGTTTATTAGTTTATTCTAGGAACTTTTGAACATCTCTTTTGTATTGGGGTTTGAATTCTAGATCCTAGGAGCATGAAGAGGGATAAGGTGAGGTCCTGACGTCAGGAAGTGCAGTTTTCAGAGCTGGAGACAAACACGAAAAAGGTGAAGGCAGACCTAGATAGATAAAGGTATCAAATGGTGCGAGGCATACACAAGGGTATAGTAATTCTACCTGGAAAGTAATGGGAAGAGGAAGAATGAATTTCAGAGAGGAAATGATGAGGGTATCCTTGATATAAAGTGAGCAAAGTCAGCAATAGGCAAGATATGAATTAGCTTGGTGATTGGGGGAAATGAAAGCAGCTCAGAATAATTGGAGCATGAAAAGGAGACAGAGGAGTAGACACAGCCAGAGTAAAGACTGGTAAAAGGGGGCCAGGGGACAGATCAGTCTACACCATATGAAGGAGTAGAGATATAAATAATTTTAAGTTCCACAGCCAAGATGACAAGTGGTATAGATGGAATCAAGGCAGTAGCATTGTGTCCAGAGGGGGCAAAAATTAGGTATGATTGATGGACAAGGTATAGAATCTACACTATTGATGGCATATTGAGTGAGTGGTGTGTGAGGAAAAGTGTGGAATCTAGAATGGGTTCAGTCTCTAGCTTGGGTGGCTGGGTAATATGATCATGTAAAAGGTTGTAAATCTCACTTGATATCCCAAGCTGGGGAAACAGAATATACCGTTTAAATATATAAATAAAAAATATGCTGGAAGGAATTATAACAAACATTAACAATGGTAATCAGTAAATGATGCGATTATAGATTATATAATATATTTATTCAGTTACACAATATTTTACAAATTAAAAATAATAAACATGAATTACTTTTAGGACAAGAATAACTATAATAAAAGTTTTTAAAAAATAATAATTTGCTTCTGTCTGAAGACACCTTTACACAGAAAAGAAAAAAAAATCAATAGCTGACCTTAATATTTTCTTACTTCAAAGAAACCATTGACTATTCTTTTCTACTACTTGTTTGTGAACCTGTATCCTCATCTGGGAGTCTTAGCTTTTGATTAGAAATTCACCTTAAGTTTTTTGTTTATCCTTTGTCCATAGTATTTCATAAGAAAATTAATCCATCCTCTAGAGACTTTTGCAAATTTGAATTACTAAAAACCTGAAGCAGAACTGAACATTTGACAGGATTGCACTATTGTGCTCCCTCTTGATGCTTCCATCATTTCTGATTTTGATACCAGCTTTCAGTTTTCGTTAATTATGAGAAGTTATAAGAACACTTCCTTGTTCTTTTTCCAGTCCTAGAAGTAAGCAGAAGGAACATTGATCAACTTAAACTCCCACTAGAACATTAAAGTCTTTAAAGATGAGTTGAATATCATAAAGCAGCCTTTTCTGTCTTACCTTTCTCCTATTACCTCTGCTGATCTTTTGCCTTGGCTGAATGCCTATTTCAATGTTGGGATTTCTGAGTCCTCCTGGGACTCAGAGGTTACAGCATATAATCATATTCTAGTGGCAACTGGGCAGATAAAACTACCCACTTACCCATTTACTAGGAAGAATTAGAAGGGAAGGTGCACTTTGAGAATGCATTTTACCCAGGGGGATCGTAATGTCAAGCCATAGCCAGCAATAGATGACTACTGAATGGACCATATATCTCTGTAAAAGGCATTTCAACATGGCGAAGCCAGTAGCTGAGAGGCCAATTGAACTTTTGAAACAGTGAACAGCATGCATCTGGGCCTTATCTTCCAAGTTCTTATTATATTCCATTCCTATATCTTCAAAGTGCAGAGATCATTTTTTTCTTCATGAGAAGATTAGGCCAAAAGATTTTCTTTTGAGTTGTGTGAGTAAATAAGTGGAGGAGAGAAAGAATGAAATGGTACTTCTTTGCATATTAGATTCTTTTCTCAATCAGCATATTGCAGTTATATCCTGAAAATTACTGAGATTTTTTTCTTTTTGCCTATAATAGTGTGAACTTATATCTGGATTGATGACTTGACTTCTCAGAAATATAGGTCTGGAAGATATGTACCTCAACATAAAGGAGAAAAAGAATATATTATAAAAATGGGATGTAATCTAGATATGAAAGACTTGGCTTTGAATTTTGTTACTAGCCAAGTCACTTAGTCTAAGTGACACTAAAAATATAGGAATAAAGTAAGGGCAATGGCTTCATGAAATTTAAATAAAATATTTAAAAATATCTATTAAAATTAAAGATAAAATTTTGTAACTTGGAATTTTAAGATATGACATAGCTAAATGACCTTAATCAGCATACGCTTTATTATGGCTATAGCTATAATTTCATTAAGAAACACATTTGATCTCTGATGAATCAAATTTGGTAAACTTCAGTTTTCCAACTTCAAATAATCTGAAGGTGTATTATCTTCATTTTCCTAGATAGTGACTTGTTACCGATATATATTTTTTGTTACTGATATTTTAACAGAGCTTTGAATAGTTTAAATGCTTTTGTCATATGCCTTAGAGAGATTTAATCCCTGACTAGTCGTCAGTACAGATTGTGATTGTTGTCTTTATTATGGCCTGAATCAAACAAATCCTAAGTTCCCTTCCTCACCACGAAATCGCTGCCCATTCCAAGCAGTCTCAATGTTTATACACGTATCACCTAACTGCACTTTTCTTAAAACTTCTCCAGATAGCAGTTGTTTCCATTCAGATATTGAAATAGCAAATTAGTGAGCACACAGCTCTTGCCTATGCTGTAAACAGCACCATCAAATAAAGATTAAAGTACAAACCTTTTCTTGCTCACCTGTCTAAATTCTACTGAGTCATTGTATGCAGAAGATAGAAGACAGTTGTCTGTTTGAATGGAGAAGACATCTGGTTAAATGTAAAATATGTGGATTACGTAATAAAGAATTATAGACATATCAAGTCATACATTGAGAACTGCTGAACTTGCAGGGCAAAATTTGAAATCGACATCCTGGAGAAGAGTGAATATGTGTTGATTGGCCATCACTTTTATAGCATTTCCTCTACTTTGTGGTGATTTACTGGGACAATTTCCTAGTTCCCATGGTTTTGTTCTCCTAAACTGCACATCGCACGCATTCCAACTTGCAACTCTACAAGCTGTTGTAATTCTTCACCTTCCGGTCACAACATTTCTACAGATAACTCCTAAGAGTACTCCTAAGACAGTGCTTGCATGTAATAAATGGCATGTGATTTCTATTAAACAGTCTTAGGAGACTGGGGATCGGTGTGTGCATAATCCTTCATTAGTCTTTCCCTTGCATGGTTGTAGTAGCTCTTGAGAAAAATGAAGACTTTTCCTGTTTCAGAATGTAAGGCAGGATAAAGCACAAAATTCCAGGACTAGGGAAAAAAATGCTTCAGAATTTCATTTTTTTTTTTTTTTGGTTTTCACATGAAGACTTATCTAGGATTTAAGAGTGTCTACGTATGGCTTTAGGCCTTAATTTATAGCTTCATCACGAGTGGTTTCTCAAACCTTTGCAAGTCTGTTTTCATTTCCTGAGAGCAGGGTATCTCTTTTTCGTTCTCCCCGTAAAGCCTATCTCTGTAGTATTTGTTTGTTGGTCAGGCAGGATCCTAGCAGGAAATAGATGCTTATACCTCAAATTGAGTCTTTTGAGGAAAGTGTATTAGGAAGACCATCTACAAAGGTGTGGACAGACTATAAAAAGGCAACACAAGATGGAGCGTTTTTATGGGAAAGTGATGGAGGCAGCATTACCACCCTTCCAAAAGGAGAGTCAATAGAGAAAGGAAGAGGATAGAGAGAGCACTCTTTATCACTGTTCCAACTAGTATGGATGCAGAAAAGAGAGAGAAGTCAGGGTAATTAATGTATCCTCTGAATTTACTTTCTCCCTTTTCTCTCTCAAAACTCCTGTAATTACTTCCCATCAGAAGAACCAATCAGTCAAAAGACAAGGGACCTGATGTTTCTGTTGATGCAGCTTTTGTAGATCAGCTCTCTAGAGTAAAGCAGGATGGAAAAATGCAAAGAATAACACTGAAGGAGCAAATTAAAGACACTCAGTGCACTGGGTAAGTGTATTTTGGTCTCTGCTGCCACTGCCTACAAGGTTGGGTGCACAGCAAATGTCTTGATTATTGGACTGAGGAGATCTCTAATTAGGAGCTCATTACACATCCAATGAAACTTCAAAAGTCCATAGTTTGATTTGGGTAAGCTATTCCCTGGAGCCCAAAAGAAGAGATTTGAACAAGAGATCTTTCGTCATTGCCTGGTGAACATTTTATGATAGGTAGTACACTAGTTATTCTTAGATGGTCCAGATTCATTCTCAGCACAGCTCTGCCTTTCTCTGTCTCCCGGGAGGCTGACCACTTCTGGTTACATCTTGCTACTCCCTAGACCTTTAGCTTCTGGTTGGGGTTTCAAAATGAGAAGCTCTGGCTAAGCAAATAGGTTCTTGTTTTTGTATAAACTAATAGAACCCAAGAGGTTAGGGATTGTGTTTCTTTTTCTTTGTTTCTTTCACAAACCCAGAAGAACAAGGCTATATATATAGCAATAAATATGTACTAAATTATTGATTGGCTGGAGGTTCATAAATATGTCTCAGCCTGCATTCTAAAACAAATTCCAAAGTCCATTATGAATGCTGCTACAGGAAGAGATTTATTTCCCATCATGATTCATTCACTCAACAAATATTAATTGGCACTCCCACCCATTCTGTGCCATGTTGAGCACCAGGAATTACAGGTACAGTGGAGGGCAATGCAGATGGAGCACTTGCCTTGATGGCACTTAGAGAATGACACGGTGAGAAGAGCTTGAGCTTCAGAGCCCAGCATATGTGGGGCCCTGGTTCCAGGCCTGGTTTTGTGCAATGCTGGCATGCTTACATTACTTTTTACAAATCAGTTTTTCTTATTTGTAAAGATGGTGATATTAATATTTTATAAGTTTATTTTTGAAAATTAAATAAAATAAGGATAACAGATGACTTATTATCGTGTTGGGTATAGAGCCAGAGGTCAACACATATTAGCTGCCATGATTAGTGAACTGCACGGGAACAGGAAAGAGCATGAAGGGCATTGATGATGCCAAGGTGGGAGCACTGACTTCAGAGGGGGAAAATCCAAGGATTGAGCAATCCTTTTGCAAGAGGCCTATACCAAGAAAAGGGACAAAAAAATCCCTTCTTGGCCTAATAAGAAAATCTTGCTTCTCAGAGTGACAAGGCAAGTTTTAGTATGTCAGGATGCTTGGTACTGGGATTTGCCTGTCAGCCCAACTTCCATGGTGCCAGGACTTGAATCCTCTGGTGTATATGATTGAATGAGGGAGGAGAATAGCAGAACACTTGCTACCTCTCTAACAAAATTAAACTTAGAGGAGGGAGAAATGTTCTTTTCAACTCCTATAGTCCCCAGTTTGGACACTTTAGAGCCACACTGGGCCCCAAAGAAAGAAGATGAGATGCAGCAAATTGTGGAGACAGCTGTGATTCTGGTGATATTTTTAGTGAAAATATTAGAAGTGTTTGGAAGAGATAATAGGCATGTCCTTAGGCCCTGAGAACCAAAAGATGCCCAGATTTAGGATAGATAGAGCAGGAGATGAGGAAATTAAAACCAGTCATCATATGGTAGCTGCAGTGGACTAGCCCATAAATGCAGATCAGGGATGCACAGAGACACCCAGGGGAATAAATTACCCTAGATCTACACAGAAATACTCATGGGGATGAAATTACCAAAGAATTGGGGTTAGGGCCTTTCTTAGAGACACAGTTCATTTCTCTTTTGGTGATTTCTAGTCGTCTGCATATTTCTAATGATACAACATAGTTTGAAAAGTTAGGAAATACAAATAATGCTTTTAGAATATTAATAATCATGCAGGATAATTCTTGGATCCACAAGTTTACTCTAAGATACACAAAAAGCAGTAATTGTAGTGTACAGTGATAATGG
This sequence comes from Cacajao melanocephalus, assembly GCA_963573385.1. Lineage (NCBI taxonomy): Eukaryota > Metazoa > Chordata > Mammalia > Primates > Pitheciidae > Cacajao > Cacajao melanocephalus. Next base: position 9,611 of record CAUYLG010032941.1, read on the forward strand.
GGTCCAGTGTTACGATAAAGTTTTAAAGTACAGGTATACCTCATTTCATTACACTTCACTTTGTCACACTTCACAGATGCTACATTTTTTACAAAGTGAAGGTTTGTGGAACTTTGCGTCTGGCAAGTCTGTCGGCACCATTTTTCCAACAGCTTGTGCTCATTTCATGTCTGTGCATCAATTTTGGTAATATGTGCAATATTTCAACTTTTCATTATGATTATATTTGTTACAGTAATCTATGATTAGTGATTTTTGATGTTATTATTGTAATTGTTTTAGGGGTCCACAAACCATGCCCATATAAAACAGGGAACTTTATCAATAAATGATGCGTGTTCTTATTGCTCCACCAACTGTCCATTCCCCTGTCTGTCTCCCTCACCTTGGCCCTCCCTATTTCCTGAGATATAGCCATATTGAAATTAGGCCTATTGTTAATCTTACAATGGCCTCTAGGTGGTCAAGGTAAAGGGAGAGTTGCACATCTCTCACTTTAAATTGAAAGTTAGAAATGATTAAGCTTAGTGAGAAAGGCATGTCAAAAGCTGACTTAGGTCAAAAGTTATGCTTCTTGAGCCAAACAATTAGCTAACTTGTGAATGTAAGAGAAAAGTTATTGAAGGAAATTAAAAGTGCTACTTCAATTGAGACACAGATGATAGGAAACCAAATAAGCCTTATTGCTGATATGGAGAAAATATTAGAGGTCTAGATAGAAGATCAAATCAGCTACAACATTTCCTTAAGCTAACATCAAACCCAAGGAAAGGCCCTAATTCTCTTCAATTCTGTAAAGCTTGAGAGAGGTGAGGAAGCTACAGAAGTCTTTGAAGCTGGCAGAGATTAGTTCATGAGGTTCAAATAAAGAAGCCATCTTCATAATCTAAAAGTGCAAGGTGAAGCAGCAAGTGCTGATGTAGAAGCTGCAGCAAGTTATCCAGAAGATCTAAGTAAGATCATTGATGAAGGTGGCTACACTAAACAGATTTAGATTTACATGAAACAGCCTTATATTGCAATAAGATGCCATCTTGGATTTTCATAGCTAGGGTGGAGAAGACATTCCCTGGTGTCAAAGTTTCAAAGGACAGTCTGGCTCCTGTAATAGAGACTATTGCAGCTGGTGGCTTTAATTTAAAGCCAATGCTCATTCAAAACATTCTATGGCTTTAAAAATACATGCTAAATCTACTCTGTCTGGACTCTATAAATGGAACAACAAAACTTGCATGACAGCATATCTGTTACAGCATGGCTTATTGAATAAGTCTACTTTTAAGACCTTCTGCTCATAAGAAACATTCCTTTCAAAATATTATTACTCATTGACAATGTACCTGGTCACCAAGAACTCCGATGAAGAGGTACAAGGAGATGAATGTTCCTTTCACACTGACAACATAACATTCATTCTGCAGCCCATGGATCAAGGAGTAATTTCAACTTTCAAGTCTTATTATTTAAGAAATACATTTAGTAAGGCTATAGCTGTTGTAGATAGTGATTTTCTGATAAATCTGGGAAAAGTAAATTGAAAATGGGCTGGAAAGGATTTTCCATTTGGTATGCTATTAAGAACATTCAGAATTCATGGGAGGCGGTCAAAATAGCAGCATTAATAGGAATTTGAAAGAAGTTGATTCCAACCCTCTTGGATGACTATGAAGGATTCAGGACTTCAGTGGAGGAACTAACTGTATGTGGTAGAAATAACAGGATAAATGGAATGAGAAGTGGAGACTGAAGATGAATTGCTGCAATCTGATGATAAAACTTGAATAGATGAGGAGTTGCCTCTTAAAAATGAGTAAAGAAAGTGTTTTTTTAGAAGAAATCTATTCCTAGAGAAGGTGATATATAAACAGAGATGAAATGTCTACAAAGGATTTAGAATATTATAAAAACTTACCTGATAAAGCAATTGCAGTGTTTGAGAAGTCTGAATCTCATTCTGAAAGTTTTACTCTGGGTAAATGTTATCAAACAGCATCACAGGCTACAGAGAATTCTTTTATGAAAAGACGAGTCAGTCAGTATGGCAGACTTATTGCCTTATGTTGCCTTATGTTACCTAATTCTCACAGTTATGTCAGCTGTTAGCATCCACCACCCTGATCAATCAGCAGCCATCAACATTGAGGCAAGGTCTTTCACCAGCAAAAAGGTTACAACTCTCTGAAGGCCCAGATAATCATTAGTAATTTTTAATCAATAAAGTATTTGCTAATGAAGACATGTACATTTTTTATATATAATACTGTTGCACACTTAATATACTACAGTATAGTGTAAACATAACTTTTATATGCACTGGGAAACCAGAAATGTTGTGTAACTTGCTTCATTGAGATATTCTTTTTATTGTGTCAATCTGGAACCAAACCCATCATATTTTTGAGGCATGCCTGTATCCCTTTATTTTAGTCCTGTCGGTGACTCTCTGGGATTGTACTATAGCTTTTGAGACAATTTGGAAGTTTTTTGTGAAAGTGAAACACACATGAATAATCCCTCTTCCGTTCTCTTCTCTTCATATCCCATACCAAGAATGAGCCTGAATTTTGGTGCCATAATAGATGATAGGAGCAAGAACAGCCACAGACACAGTTGATAATTTTTTTTACCCACATACATCAAGCCTGAGTGATCTAGTATCCCACATGTGGTAGCCTGTAATATGATGTTTGCTATCTCTGCTCTCTTGACTCCAATTTACTTCTCAGCCACACCTTAGCTTCTTTCCCCATCACTCTAGTGGAACACTTTTCATTAATGTCGCAAGTGACCTATTAGTTTGCAAGCCAATGGCACATACTACTTGACCACTTTAGTCTGCTTTCTGACCATATTCTTTCCTTCGTCTTCCTGCATGACCTTCTATATTCACAACCACTGATCTTGCTATTTAATTTGCTCAACTTCCTCCTCCGCCCTCTTCTTATACGACTGCATTCCAAAGAAGTCTTTCCTGGGTCCTATATTATTCCAAATCTCGGCTATTCCACTAAGGCACATCATGTAACCAGTGGTTACCACTCTTTTACATAAGACTCACAATTCCACATTGCATCTCCAAACCACATTTCCTCCTGGGCCTAAGACTCACATATCTAACTATTTTTGTCTACTGATTTTTTTTTTTAACTGAAGTGTAGCATACTCAACAAATATTTGACATTAAAAAAAAGAACTCTTTGTATTTTACTCTTTTAAAACATGCTTTAGATTTTTGTTTATTCTAAGTTAATAACATCCTAGTCACACATGGAGACACTTTTGAGTCTTTGCTCTTATGCTTCACAGTAAGTTGCAATCACAGTAACTATTTCATAATACCTTTCAAATATGGCGTTCTCATTGCTATTGTCTAACTTTTGAAAATTTGTACAGGTTTCTTTTTGGTTCCTCCTAACACCCACCATGCTGTCACCAGAATTATTTTCTAATAAATAAAGATGATCATGCAAATTTCCAGCTTCAGAAACCGTGTGGACTCCCAGTTGCCTTCAAAATAACATCTTGTTGCACTAGAATATGAGAATCTTGGTATATTATTTCCTGTAGCTACAATGCCCTTACGTTTTTTTTAATCTAAGAAATCAATTGGCAAATTGAAATTTGTGGAAAACTTTCAAGACAACCTAGCAAATGTGATTTTTATCTCTTTTCCGTTCTCCTACACATTTTTTTTTTCAGGTAACATCACTTTAAAATTTCCCAGAATATAATTTGTTTGTTTTCATTTTCTAATCCTCTATTTCTCAGCCTAGCACATGTATCACAGGGGCTGAGGGTACAGTTGAATAATGGATGGATGAATAAATGAAAAATACTGAAAAGCAGGGACTGATGGTAATATTTTGCTGCATCTATGCCAGTTTTATGGGCTAATAGGCCTGGTATGTGACATCCATAGCTTCAGTTTTTCCTGAATTTGTAGAAAATAAGGATTTATAAGAAAACAGAACCCAGCTGGGCGCGGTGGCTCTTGCCTGTAATCCCAGCACTTTGGGAGGCCGAGGCAGGTGGATCACCTGAGGTCAGGAGTTTGAGACCAGCCTGACCAACATGGTGAAACCCCCTCTCTACTAAAAATACAAAAATTAGCCAGGCGTGATGGCGGGTGCCTGCAATCCTAGCTACTCAGGAGGCTGAGGCAAAAGTATAGCTTGAATCTGGGAGATGGACGTTGTAGTGAGTCGAGATTGTACCACTGCATGATCCTGGGTGACAGAGTGAGGTTTGTCTCAGAAAAAAAAAAAAAAAAAAAAAGAAAGCAAGCAAACAGAACCTTCCTTTGCAGGGGTAAGAAATGGAAAAGACAATGGCATTTATCAGAGAGTTAGCATGATGGAGTACATTTATGTGACAAGGTTGAAGTGTTCTAGTCAGGCAGTCAACAGAGGTTTAGTTGATAACCTCAGAATTTAGGGTCAATTTTTGCTGATATCCTCAATCCCCTTTGACCAGAGAACTACTGCTCATCTTTAGGATATTTCTAATTCAGTTAAAAATTTTTAAAAGGCTACTAATTTAGTAAGTCACTTCACTATTTCTTCTATTTACGGTAACAAACTCAGTAGATTGAACCGGAACTATAATTTGTCATCTCTTTGTTATTTTCTGTTTTGTTTTACGAAAACAATATGCTATTAAGAATAAAGGCATCCCTGTGTACATACAGGGTCTCCGGGCTAACTAGGTTTTCGTGGATGGAAGACAAATGATTGTAAACAAAGGAAGTTTCCTCTATTGTAACCTTGACCCATGAAGGCCAAGAAAAGTATTGTTCATTTAAATGAAATTCATTTCGCTGTCATATTAGTTATGCTTGAAAGTTTTATATCCAGCAGAGATTTTCAGGGACATGCTGTTCCTAGAGCAGTGAACATGCTAATGCAGACAGATATTAGAACTGTAGAACATACTTCAACAAGCATAGAAAATTTAGTGCAATAGGGGAAGAAGGAGGAATGAAGGAAAAGAGAAAAGATGGAAGAGAGAGAAAGACAGTGAGAGGAGATAGCGAGAGAGCATGAGAACAGGTGAGCACATTTTCATCCTGACTTTTTTTAAATAATAGTGTTATGGTGTCAACCTTTACAGCAAATTGCACATTTTCTTTCTTTATTTTGGGAAAATATCCATTCCCTTTTCTAAAAAAATGATTATACATTCATGCGCTGTCAAGAACTGTGAAGGGTCTGATATCTTACCATGCTTACAAGCCAACAATTTAGCCTGTACGGTTTCATGGATGTTTGCAGAAGATAGAAGATTCCTGGGTCAAAGTCAGAGGACTTTATTACTCAGAGAACACCAGGCAGTGTGAGCTTCATGTTTATATCAACTTGGCTTCCCGCCACCTCTGAGTTCCACAGAAACATGGAGATGGGCCCAGGTTGACGCTGCACACACAGAGAGTTCATATGTTAGCTGAAAAATCCTGAGCTTAGTGGACCCTCAATTTAATATGGAACTGCCAGCAAACCTACCCAATTTTTGTCCTGCAGGGAGACATTATCTATATTATCCTCAACAGCAAGGAAATCTGTTCCTTACCCTGAAGGCAGACACTCTGTCTACTGAGGCTATTTGCTGTACAAACAGCCTTAAAACCATAGTTCTTACCTACACACGGATCTTGACAATTAATTTTACAAAGTTCAAAAACTAAAAAATGGCAAAACTTTGCTTAAGTAATAAAGTTTTAATGAACAGTAATTAAAGATAATAGTAGTGTATATCATGTAATGCTTTCCACTTTACATAATACTATCCTATATATTATTGCACTCAATCATATGTAAAATCAGTGATGATAAAGCTAAATGCATTCTAGGTTTGTAGGTAATGAGCCATGTTGCTAGGAAGGGGGTCTACAATTATCATGACAGTCACATACATTAGGGTGGTACAGCTGGAAATGGAGGTTATGAGAGCTATAATAAATCATGTGTTTGTGTGTGCTAGTGTTTCTTACCAGGTTATTGTAAAACAAATGTTATAAATTATCTACATGCATATGCCATTGGCTTTCTGGCATGTTTCTTTTTTTTTAATGGTGCCAATTTTAAATAGTTTTATTTAAGACATTGTATTTTCCACTTACAATACAGTGTTTATAAAGTGCAATGTTATTTCCTTCCTTCCCCTGTGCATATGTTCCATATTCAAGTATTGAAAATGCCCAGTAACTTACTATAGCAGCTGAACTTTTTAAAACTGCCACAGAATTTGCTACAAATTTAGGTCCTTCAATGTTTTACATGTGTGGAACAATTCTAAATCTATACTTGGGTTGGCTTAATCAACCTCTTCAATGGTGGGCCCTGAGGAAGCACCACCAGAGGGAGGAGCTCCACCACCAGGGAATCCCCCAGACATTCCTCCTGGCATATCTCCTGCACTCTGGTACAGCTTGGTGATGATGGGGTTGCAGACTTTCTCCAGCTCTTTTTGCTGATGTTCAAATTCTTCCTTCTCGGCAGTCTGATTCTTATCAAGCCAGTTGATAATTTCATTACACTTGTCCAGAATCTTCTGTTTGTCCTCATTGTTAATCTTGCCTTGAAGTTTCTCATCTTCGACAATTGCTTTCATGTTGAATGCATAGGATTCTAGTGAATTCTTAGATGACACTTTGTCCCTCTGCTTCTCATCTTCAGCTTTGTACTTCTCAGCTTCCTGGCCCATATATTCAATGTCTTCCTTGCTCAAACGGCCCTTGTCATTAGTGATAGTAATCTTGTTCTCTTTTCCTGTACTCTTGTCCACAGCAGACACATTGAGGATGCCATTGGCATCAATGTCAAAAGTGACTTCAATCTGAGGAACACCTCGGGGTACAGGAGGTATGCCTGTGAATTCAAACTTGCAAAGCAGGTTGTTATCCTTGGTC
>CAUYLG010032942.1:0-13562 GCA_963573385.1 Cacajao melanocephalus
CTCCAGCATCTGTTGTCTCCAGATTTTTTAATGATTGCCATTCTAACTAGTGTGAAATGGTATCTCAATGTGGTTTTGATTTTCATTTCTCTAATGACCAGTGATGATGAGCATCTTTTCATATGTTTGTTGTCCTCATACATGTCTTCTTTTGTAAAGTCTGTTCATATCCTGTGCCTGCTTTTGTATAGAATTGTTTGTTTTTTTTTCCTTGTAAATCTGTTTTAGTTCTTTGTAGATTCTGGATATTAGCCCTTTGTCAGATGGGTAGATTGTGAAAATTTTTTCCCATTCTGTTGGTTGTTGGTTCGATCTAATGATTGTTTCCTTTGCTGTACAGAAGCTTGGAGTTTAATTAGATCCCATTTGTCTATTTTGGCTTTTGTTGCCATTGCTTTTGGTGTTTTAGCCATGAAGTCCTTGCCTATGCCTATGTCCTGAATGGTTTTGTCTAGGTTTTCTTCTAGGGTGTTTATGGTGTAAGGTCTTATGTTTAGATCTTTAATCCATCTGAAGTTAATTTTAGTGTAAGGTGTCAGTAAGGGGTCCAGTTTCTGCCTTCTGCACATGGCTAGCCAGTTTTCCCATTTATTAAACAAGGAATCCTTTCACCATTGTTTATTTTTCCCAGATTTGTCAAAACTAGATGATTGTAGATGTGTGGTGTTGCTTCTGAGGCCTCTGTTCTGTTCCATTGGTCTATATCTCTGTTTTGGTACCAGTACTATGCTGTTTTGATTACTGTAGCCTTGTAGTATAGTTTGAAGTCAGGCAACATGATGCTTCCAGCTTTGTTCTTTTTGCTTAGGATTGTCTTGGCTATGAGGGCTCTATTTTGGTTCCATATGAAGTTTGAAGTGTTTTTTCCAAGTTCTGTGAAGAAGGTCATTGGAAGCTTGATGGGGATAGCATTGAATCTATAAATTACTTTGGGCAACATGGACATTTTCATGATGTTGATTCTTCCCAACCATGAGCATGGGATGTTTTTCCGTCTATTTGAGTCCTCTCTTATTTCATTAAGCAGTGGTTTGTAGTTCTCCTTGAAGAGGTCCTTTACATCCTTTGTTAGTTGTATTCTAGATATTTTATTCTCTTCGTAGCAATTGTGCGTAGGAGTTCACTTTTAATTTGGCTCTCTGTCTGCTATTGGTGTATAGAAATGCTTGTGATTTCTGCACATTGATTTTGTATCCTGAGACTTTGCTGAATTTGCTTATCAGTTTTAGGAGATTTGGGGCTGAGACGATGGGGTCTTGTAAATATACAATCATGTTATCTGCAAATAGAGACAATTTGACTTCCTATTTTCCTAATTGAATACCCTTTATTTCTTTTTCTTGCCTGATTGCTCTGGCTAGAACTTCCAATACTATATTGAATAGGAGTGGTGAGAAAGGGCATCCTTGTCTTGTGCCAGATTTCAGAGGGAATGCTTCCAATGTCGACTGGATAAACAATGAAATGAAGGACTTTGTGGACTCAATGCTTAGATGAATCATTATTTTTAGACCTGGTTTCTACATATTTCATGATTAAAAATATATACATATATATCGGTGTAACAAATCTTCCAGTTTTATTTCAGATAAAAGTTCTTGGATTTCAAACTCATGTATTTCCAGCCACATGGAAGGCTAGTCAAGCTACCCTCATTTGTAAAATGGGAATCATGTAGTGACAACTTTGTCAAAACAGATTAGGGCATTAATATAAGGGGGGCATTTTAAAATACGGCTACTTGGGAGGGTGAGGCAGGAGAATTGCTTGAACCTGGGAGGCAGAGGTTGCAGTGAGCCGAGATTGCACCACTGCACTCCAGCCTAGGTAACAGAGAAAGACTCTATCTCAAAAAAAGAAAAAAGAAAACAGACAACAGTTTTCATCATTCAATTTTTGTTTACTGGTTAGGTAAAGTTTACCAAACCATGATATCATTTAATATTTCAAACTCTGGTGATTAAATAAGAGTAGATTTCTATAAGAAATGAATAGGAAAAGACACAACATTTCTATACATTTTACTAGTTTGTTTTGGCAATATGAAGTAATGTGCTGGAATCACTTTGTAATTAGCAAAAGTTATGAATGTTAAAACTAACAAACGTAAGAAGAAGAAAAAAATATCCAGTTAATCTTGTTTATATACATGCAGGTTCCCAGCTGCGTTCAATGTTCTGGGAAAAGGAGAAAATGAAAAGATTTTGGGTTTCTGCCAGAGAAGTAAATGGACTCTCCATATTCCATGTATTGCCATGGCCAGTTTGACTCCCATTCATAATATATTAGTTAATGCAAATGGTGACTTCGGCCTGGTTGGAATGAGTATGGTATTAATGATCAGACTTTGAATGTCAAAACTGTCAGCCTCTCCAGCTCCATCACAGATGCTTGGCATTTTAAGTACAACTTCTGAAAGATCTTGGCTTGCTCAAATTCTTCGTTTTAGGGATTCCCACCTCTCTCTTATTTCAATATGTGGCTTGTTTCTCAATAATCCGTATAAAGGAAATACCCAGGGACTTCCCAACTTCCTCCTCCTGCTTTCCAGCTGGAATTCTGAATCCAATTGTAAGTCTATTAAAATGTATATAAGTGACTGAAACTGTATCTTGCCTTTCTATAGCTCAGACACTTTGTTCTGCCGTGGAACAGTGCCACGGCTGCAGGCTTTGTGGACTCAATGCCTAGAAGAATCATTATTTTTAGACCTGGTTTCTACATATTTCATGATTAAAAATATATACATATATATCAGTGTACCAAATCTTCCAGTTTTATTTCAGCTAAAAGTTCTTGGATTTCAAACTCATATATTTCCAGCCACATGGAAGGCTAGTCAAGCTACTCTCATTTGTAAAATGGGAATCATGTCATGATAGCTTTGTCAAAACAGATTAGGGCATTAATATAAGGGGGGTATTTTAAAATATAGTTATTCAGGCAGACACACTAATTTACAGAACCTTCCTAAATGTTTCTAGGCCAATATAAATATAACTGTTCACAAAGTGCTTTGTCTAAGATGAATTGTTTCTGAATTTTTTAGACTCTCCATTAATATCAGTTTTCTTCTACTTGTTAAAAATAATATATTCATATCCAGTTCCAGAGCCTCTAGATGGACTTTTGAAGGTCTTAGTTAAGAAAGACAATTATTTCCTTTTCAAAACAATTGAAAGGAACAATATTCCTTTTATAATTGTTACTGCTCAAAACAAGAGAACATTTGATAAGTTTCAGTTTAGAGATGCATGCCTAGAAAGAGAGTAACCATGTTAGCTTAGAAGGACAAGGGCAACCCTCTCAGCAGGAGTGACACAGGAAACCTAGGTGACGTCATGAGTTGCATCAAATAGGAACATTTAAAGTACACCCTAAACGCTCAGCTGATAAACTAGCATGATTGACTTTGACATGCCAGATTATCATAGTCTCAATACTAAGAATAATTTTGGTCTAAACCATCAGAGATACATTCTTGTTTGTGGAATGTATTTCAAATTTTTCAGCCTGCTGTTTAATGCTTTCAGAAGCTATCTTTAACCAGCCTTTCCTGTATTATTTGTCCAAATCTCATGACAAACTCTCCTCTATTCAGATTGTCTTCTGATTGAGCTTTATAGATTTCTACAACTACAGGTGGAGACATGCTTATACATTTCTCTTCTGACTACTAATTTCTAATCACATTTTCACAAGTCCTTCATACTGTCCTAAAAGTATGCAATATGCCATTTATAAGTATCTTGTGACATTAATTGCTGGAACGTATAATAGTTATTTATATAGGTATCTTACTTTGCCAATAGATTACAAACTCATTAAAACCTCAGATTTATGATTTGGTCTTCATTATGCACTATATGTACAGACTTTGGCACATAGTAGATGCTGAATAACTATTTTCTTTACGCTAATGCCTCATCTTACAGTGTCCTATTATATCCTCATTCCATCTCTGCAATTTGAAATCAACCCATTCTTCAATACTGTCTCCTTTGTGGATCCCGTTATTGACTCTCCAAAATTGAAAGTAACCTGGAAATCTGATCCAGGACATCGAAAGCAGTCGAATTACTATGTTTGGGATTAGGGATCCTTTCAGGTCAAGAGAGTAGTTGAAGTCAAAGCAACGCTGCAAGGAAAATCAAACAGGAGATGAAAACAGAAAGTGTAGACTAATTCACAAAACAGAAAGAATGGCAAGACAGAATGTGAAGTGGACTGATGAGTTAAGGAAAGATTTTATTAGCTCATATTTACAGAAGGAGTAATGAGGCATACTGAACAGGCAGGCTCGAAGAGAGATTCATCAATCAAAATATTCTTAAACATTCAAATGAGCTTTGCATTTTAAATCCTTCCTGAAAGCTAACAATGTATGAATATTGAATAACTAATATGTAAAAGGTGGTTGTACATCAAGCACTGTAAACACAGTTGTGAATCTTGCTATGTGAGACACCCAGGGTAATGTTCACAACTTGCACTGCAGCAAGAGCCGGCTAAAAGGCTCAATTCAACTCCCATTGACCCAGACCCTTCCCCTGGGTATTAGACAGCTTCTAGGCATCCAAGAATAGCTGGTACAAACACTAACAGAGGCAGCCAGTCTCCAGATGGAGGTCCCCTTCGAAAATCCCTCACTCGGGGTCAGGTGACCCTCAGAAATGAAGAGCACCATCCATTGGACTCATTCAGGAATTATAAGACATCACAGGAGAGTTCTACGTACAAGTCAGAATGTTATACTGAACCAAATGGCTCAAAAACAGAAGCTCAAAAATAGAACGCAGCCCTTTTTCCATCTTTTGATCATCTGGAGATGAGATTGATTAGGTGACATAACAGAAGAATGAGATGTTCCCAATGAGGTTCCTTGTCAAACTCTATAATCAAACAATGTTGAACCTAGGAACAGTTGACTGAGTAATAAGGCGGAAACATCAATAACTACAATTAAACATTTTAGTATCTATAATGTTTCAAGATGAGTATAGCCAAAGTGATCAGAAACTGTTTCAAAAAGTCAATTTCTCACCAGTCTTCAGTGAATCTACATGGAACACTGACTTCTTTAAGTCCATTCTATTTTCAGCTTTCTGAGAATGCAGAATTTTAAGGGAGGTTGTCCTACCCTCCTTTGAAAACACATTGGGCCATGTGACTGGCTTCTGGCCAAGAGACACACACAAAAGTGAGAGCAGTGGCTGCTTAGATCTTTCTCTGAGTCTTCAGCTTTGTTTCCTCTGCTGTGCTGACCTTGGATTCCACAGGAATCGACTGACAGCTACAAGATGAAGGAAGTGTGGCTGACCTAACAAGACACAAGTGAGAAACTTTTATTGTGTTTTTCCACCGAAATCTCAGGATTATTTGTCACTGCAACAGCACTGGCCCAGTCTAACTTATCCATCTTTTTCTTCTATTGCTCAGTTATTGTTGCTGGCCTGGTAGCAATAGCAATATTGACAAGGTATTCTAATCAATATATAATCAATGAGGACAGCGGCCTTAATGTTCCAGGTGTCTTTTGGCTGGGCAGAACTAAATTTGCAATGTCTGCAAGGTACACTTGTACGGGGTATGATTGAAAAGTGGCAAGTAGTCTTTATACGTGGGAACAGAGTGGGTAGAAGGAGGAGTGGTGTGAGAGAGAATGGAAAAGTAATGGAGGTATGTCGTGGAAGACTTTGATCACCAACAAAAGGAATTTGGACTATATTTTGATATGATATGGAGGTAAAAGACCATGGACTTTGGAAACAAATGTACCTGAATTCAAATCTGGGCTGAGTCACTAAACAGGCTGGTGACTTCCAGTAAATTATGTTTCTATTTTCCAAAATGGAAATAAAGATATTTATCATGAAAAAAATGTTCCAGGTGATAATCTGTATTATGCATGAGCAGATAGCTTTGAGAAGGAGTTTCTAAATGGAGTCCTTTGGATGTAATCATAACATTAATCATATTTTCTCTAAATATAATAGAGAAAAGTGGTCCTGAAATGAGAAAAGGAAATAAGAGAAGCTGACACTTGGTTAATACTCATAATAGATACACTCTACAGAACATTTTCAGAAAGGTAGTATGGTCCATAAAAAATATTCAAACTGAGATTAGCTATTGACTTTCCAACTTTGCACGTGGCGTCTCCTCTCCTCTAAGGATCTACTCGCTGGGACTTTGACAATCTCAGGCAGGGTCCATAAGAGACACAGCAAGCATAACTGCCATTCTCAAAAAGCGTGTAGTCTACAGGAGGACACAGACATTTAAGCAGATGTTTATAATAGAAGGGTATCTTCATCTTCCTTCAGGCTAGTATAACAAAATGCCATAAACTGGGTGGCTTGTAAATAATATAAGCTTGGCTCTGGCCAAGGGGCCCAGAAAGTGGCAGTGGTGGCTGCTTAGAGCATTCTCTGGGCCTTGTGCTTTGTTTCTTCTGTGGTGCTGACCTTGGATTTCACATGATTCAATCGACAGCTACAAGATGAAGGAAGTGTGGCCGACCTAACAAGACATGAGTGAGAAAATACAGCTTTTCTAAGAAATTTAGAGGCACACAATAAACAGAACCCTGGGATTGAAGCACGGAGAACTTGATGTTTTTATGATTGCAAAGCTTTAACCTCTTGGGGCCTATTCTCCTTCTTTGTAAATTGAAAGCAATATTAGCCCACTTTTTATGACACAGAGTTTTAACAATTAAATGAGAGAAAGTAAAGGAAGGCCTGCAAAAGTTGTACATGTGTAAAATAGTGTTTTAAAATTCCATTTGACCCAGCAATTCCATTACTGGGTATATACCCAAAGGATTATAAATCGTTCTGTCATAAAGACACATGCACACGTATGTTCATTGTGGCACTGTTTACAATAGCAAAGACCTGGAACCAACCTAAATGCCCATTGATGATAGACTGGACAGTGAAAATGCAGCACATGTAAACCATGGAATACTATGCAGCCATAAAAAACAATGAGTTTATGTCCTTTGTAGAGACATGGATGAACCTAGAAACAGAAAACCAAACAGTGCATGTTTTCACTCATAGGTGGGTGATGAACAATGAGAAAACCTAGGCACAGGGAAGGGAACAACACTCACAGGGCTAGGTGGGGGAGGGGAAGGGAGGGACAGTGGAGGGGGCAGTGGGGAGGTGGGGGAGCGATAGCACTGGGAGAAATGCCTGATGTAGGCGATGGCCGGGGTGGGGATGTAGGCGATGGCCGGGGTGGGGATGGAGACAGCAAACCACCATGGCATGTATGTACCTGTGCAACAATCCTGCAGGATGCAGGATGTGCACATGTGCTCCAGAGCCCAAATACAATTTTAAAAAAAGGAGTAAATAGAAGACAAAAAAGTAAGCCCAATCATTAAAACAAGTTGGTCCCCCAGCCAGTCTTTTTGTGTCTTCAGTAAAGTTATTTGAGTAAAACAAGCCAATTAAAACAAAACCAAAACTGAAAATCAAACACACGCATGCACACAAACACTGCACTGAGAATTTAAAAACCTGGATTTTCAAGATAAGCTCTTTATAGTTCTGTTTCCTAATCTGTTTAATGGGACTGTCACCATTCCGTCTACCCACAGCATACAGTTGTTAAAGGAGTCAAATGATACGATAAGCAGGAAAGTTTTACAAACTGTGATGCATTCCAAATACTCAATGGCATTTTTGGGAAAACGCTCCTACGTGTATGAATGCGTGAATGAACAACCAGCCAACAAACATGAGTGATTAATGGAGTGATTTATTTGGACCAAAGAAGTGGTTCTGTTTTTGGAGTAAGAACAAGTGATACGATCTTTCTTCTGTTGGTGATGCGTTTTCTATGTTCCAATTCTGAATAAGCACTTTCAATTTTTCACCTTTTCTACTTTTCATCCTCCCCAATCTCTCTCTCTCACGCACAAAACAGTATGACAAATAGGAATGTATAGAGCATTACAGAGTAGCGTGTGGCCCAGAGTTGGACTTCGGGATCTTTAGAACAATTCTATGAAACTTAAATCTTGGGACTCAATGGATCTCGCCATTAGACGCCACTTTTTGCTTTGGTTCCACGTTTCTGATGCTATTGCTATCCCAGAATGAAAATATAAAGCCCTTATCATTTAAAATCATTTGCGTTAGGCTGGGTGTGGTGGCTCATGCCTGTAATCCCAGCACTTTGGGAGGCCAAGGTGGGCGGATCATGAGGTCAAGAGATCGAGACCATCCTGGCCATGGTGAAACCCCGTCTCTACTAAAAATACAAAAATTAGCCGGGCGTAGTGGCACGCGTCTGTGGTCCCAGCTACTCGGGAGGCTGAGGCGGAAGAATTGCTTGAACCCAGGAGGCGGAGGTTACAGTGAGCCAAGATTGCACCACTGCACTCCAGCCTGGGGACAGAGCAAAACTCGGTCTCAAAAGAAAAAAATATATATATTTTGCATTAAAGGCGCTCATTTGGAGTAAGGTATTTCAGTTGTGTTTAAATTATAAATCTTTCAACTATAAACAACTGCCATTGTAGAATTCAAGGGAAGATTACCAAGCAATATTTAAGACCAGAAGCAGCTCTCTTTCACAATCTCTGTCCTCACCTTTCTTCTCAAACTCTAAAGCCTATTTTACGGAGCACTGTCATTAGAAGAGCATGCATCTTGTTACTTGCTTTTCAACTATTTCTTTCCTCTGGCTTTTAAATGTTTATATTTTTGAATCAGGCAAATATTTATATTAATCTCTAAAACATTTACTCCTTGTCCTGTCTGCAGTGGAATTAAGACATCTATATACATCTTTTCATACCCGCAAAAGCCATTAGTCATTGATTTATTAGCTAGAACACTTTGTTAAGCTGATATCTTAAATATATACTCTTTTTTAGCTGATTTGTAACAGGGCATTATGGTGTTTAAAGGAAGAACACACAGAGGGCAGGGTTTGGTTTTGTTTGCGGGGTCCAGGTTTTAGAGTGGGGGTGACCTGCCTTTTGCTTCCCCTGTGCCCGTCAGGAGGACAAGGAGGTGATGTTTTCAAGTGGCTGCCAAGGCCAGGTAGACACAATCACAGAGGCGCCTTTTGCTTTGCCTGCTCCGACATTGCCACCCAACTCTCTCTCCCACACCTTCCCCCTCACACTCATGAGCAGAAAGCTGTAGGAACGAGGCCTATTGCTCACTGCAGATGTTCAGCTGCTCCTGCGCTAACTCAGGCTTCTTCTGGTTTCTGGTTTTCTCTCTTCTTGGTGGAGTTCTACTATTCATATTCACATTGAACACTCACAGCAATTTTCTGTTCCTGCCTTTCCTAGACCTGGCAATTATTAGCTACATCCTGTCTTTTGGGAACAGGCCTGTGACTGCTGGCAGTAAATTAGAAAAGCATCTGTCACCCTCTAGGGCTCACCCGATTTTACAAAACTATCACTCACTCTTCACAAAGAGTCCTGTAAGGCAATACATCAGGGATAGAGACTGCCCCTCAACCCCTTGCGACTTTTTTCCCTTACATGACATTAGTCAGACCACTACCAGCAGTAAGTACAGGCTGCAGCTCATTTACAACAGCAAACATGATTGAGCATTAATCTGAAGCAGCTTCTAAAATTCAGTTTCCCAGCTATAAATTTCAGAATTCCCAAGTTCACTGGCTGTAACAAAGGTGCCAGTGTGAACCAGGAATGCCTTGACTAAAAGGGAAGCCACAGGCTGCCCACAAATGCTTTTTTTCCAGGGGATGCAGAGGTGAGACTGGGTTTTAATGCCTGTGCAAGTAATGAAGTTTCTGCCCGAGCTGGCTTTGAGCAGAATGCTATCAAATTTCAGGGAGGGATAGGTTTAACCTAACCAAGCATAAGTGGTTCCAAACCACTTCTCCTATGGGCATTTGCACAAGTGGGGTACACCATTTTGAGGTGGAGTTAGCACTCAAATTGATGGCAGAGAAGGGGCAAGTTTCCATAAGAAAAGTTCAGTTATTTGAATCAATTCCAGAGGCCAGCTATGCGAGAAACCACAGAACTACGCAACCTGAGAAATTGTAGGGTTATTTGAGGTTTCCTACTAGAAAGATAAAGACCTTAATATTATTAGGCTTAGAACATAAAAAATAATGTTTATATTTTTCCCAAGCCCATGAAAACAACTGTTTTGAACATATAAATGTTCAGGCTTTGGGATTAACCACACCCTTTCTGTTGAGCTCAGTTTTAATAAAGGTACTGAGTACTAATAATACTATTTTAGAGATGATCGGTTCATAATCAAAACTTGCAATTAAAAGTAACTTTTATAATAGCATCTCCCATTGATGAACATTCTTAAGAGTATTAAGTGCTGGTGAAGATGTGATGAAAAGGTCCTCTTAGGGACTCCTAGTAGAAGTGTCAATTGTCACAAAATTCTTTCTGATATCATGCTGAAAATATGTTTTAAGAGGCTAAAAGGTTTTCTATATCATGCTAATTCAAGAATCAATCTTGAAGAAATAATGAAAAGAGACAGCTCATAGTTTCATGCACAAAGATGTTCATGTAGCAAATAATGAAAGTCAAACTTGCTTTTTAATAGCGAGAAGTAGGCTAAATGTATTATTGTACATCCACGTGACAAAATTGCATGTAATCATTAAAAGTAGGATTCAAAATTGTTCACTCAATATACAAATGAGCAGTGAAAATAGTAGAGACTGATAGAAGAAAACATGGAAATTTAGTATGTGCTAAATGCAGCATTTTCTATCAGAAAAGAAAGATGAAGCATATTGCTAGAATCTGCTCTACACATGAAAATAGTATTATCATAGTTTTCCCAGACAGATTTTAAACACACATGCTTTTAAATGTGTGTACACAGACACATACGCACATACACACCTGCTCATTAATCAGAAAAAATAATAGGCTGGGTGCGGTGGCTCATGCCTGTAATCCCAGATCTTTGAGAGGCTCAGGCACATGGATCACAAGGTCAGGAGATTGAGACCATCTTGGCTAACGTGGTGAAACCTTGACTCTACTAAAAATACAAAAATTAGCTGGGCTTGGTGGTACGTGCTCGTAATCCCAGCTACTCGGGAGGCTGAGGCAGGAGCATCACTTGAACCAGGGAGTCGGAGGTTGCAGTGAGCCAAGATAGTGCCACTGCATTCCAACCTGGAGACAGAGTGAGATTGCGTCTCAAAAAAAAAAGTTTAATACTTTATTGGGAGTGGTAAGGATGGCCTTTAAAGCAAGCAGTAATACCTAATTTTTATAAAGCAATAGAGCAATAATTTGTGTACATAAAATCTAAAACTGTAGAGCATATATATATACATACAGATACATGTAGAGAATGTCTCTTGGATGTTAAGAGATATTACTAATAAAGTTAAAAATACACTGGGAGACAATACACTTTAACACAGAGACAATATTTTCAATATACATAAAAAACAAAAACACAATATAAATATATAAAAACAGTGTCTACACATCAATAAAATATATAGAAACACTCCAATAAAAAAACCTGCAGGAAATACACACAAAGGTAATACATATAAGAAATACAGACAACTTATAAACACACAAGAAAGAAAAAAAGGACTCAACCACACTTTTAGTAAACAGTCATTTTTTTAAGTTACAAATTTTTTTCTCTGTCACATGGCATAAAGTAGAATGATTGCTGACAAACATTTATAGGTATAGAAGAGGTATTTTCCTACATAGTTTGGGAAAGTCTAAACTGGCATAATTTAAAAAAAATTATGTTAATTCCTTTTAAATTGAACTGAAATGTAAAAACCTCAATACTCTTTGATTGTAAGTCTCCATTTGTAAAAATATGTTCTCCTAAAAGTTTCTGAAAGCGTGAAAAGACATTTGTTCAAGCGTATTTATTACAGTGTTATTTATTTATTTATTTTCAGAGACAGGGTTTTACTCTGTCACCCAGGCTGGAGTGCAGTGATACGTTCACAGTTTACCTTAAGCTCCTGGGCTCAAGCACTCCTCCCTCCTCAGCCTCCTGAGCAGCTGGGACTACAGGTGTACACCACCATGTCCGGCTAACATTTTTTAATAATTTTTTTTTGTAGAGAAGGAGTCTTGCTGTGTCACACAGGCTGGTCTTGAACTCCTGGCCTCAAGCGATCCTCCTACCTCAACCTCCCAAAGTGCTGGATTGCAGGTGTGAGCCACTGTGCCAAGACCTACGGTGTTATTTCTAGTAAGTCAATGTCAATAAATGAAAAGGCCTAAAAGTAACAAATAGGTCAAATAAATAGTGCTATGTGTCAGAATAGCTTAACTATGCAGAAATTGAGAGAAGAATTTGTTATGGCAATGCTGGCTGCATCGCAAATAAACCCTGTCACTGCAAACAGTCAACAGATGCACATCTCTTCCATGACTGCCCTGGCTTATCCGGTTGTGCTGGGCAGAAGTCTTAGCTCAGGATGACCAAGGCTCCTCCCATCTTGCAGGTCCTTCCTCCTCGAGGGTTGCAGAGCCTTTGCATCCAGCAGTGGAAGTGGAAGCAGCACGAAGGCACACACCAGGCTGACTGCGCTGGGCCAGGAGGCCCCTCCTCACTTCCACTGGCATCCAGTGGCCAACACCAGCCATGACGGCTGGACACTGAGTCTCGGTATGTTCAGGTCTATTGGGCAGGGAGGTGTCACTGGCACAGGCCGTAAGCTCCCCCATCCTCTGTTCTCTGTGAGAAAAGGAGGAAAAGCACAGCATTGGTCTCCTCCGGTCTCCTCCAGTCTGCGGTAAGTGTCGCCCTGCTTTCATCCTGCAGGCTTCCTTGCCCCCGGGGAGAGTTTCTTTGGGTTTCAGAAGGTTTCCGGAAACATACTGGCAGAGGTATTAGGTTGCATAAGCCTAGGATTTTCACAGGAGCCCGAGGGAGCAGGTAGACAAACCCCTAACTGAGACTGAACTTTAAAGCAAGCCAGGTGGGTGGCAGACAAATCAAAGTTAATGTAAAAACAATTCCAAATATAAAGAAACTCTTCTGTTTCTGAAATTTTATGAAGGATGTCACTGAATTTAACAGTGCAATAGGGAACAGAGACTTAAGCTCATATCAGCTTGGGGTAAAAATCTGAATGAATACACCAGAAGGAAGCCAGGCAGCAACCAGGGTGTTGGTGCTCCACTGCCTGACTAACCAAATGGGAGTAAGGGGAGACAGAGACAAAATCCACCCCCTAAAAAAGCAGTATGTGGTATCCTCCAAATAAAAATATTCCGCAAAGTCCCCTGAATAAACTGTATCATCTTTGGTGAAATGTTTGCTGGCCTTTTTTCTTTTTTTTTTTTTCCATTTTCTCTTAATCTTTAATTCATTATTGTGGTTTTTTCCAAAAGTGACAAGAAATTATCAGAATTTCTTGACTTTTTTTTTTTGAAAGAAAGAAGAGAGGAAAGAAAGTGAGAGTGAAAGAAAGAAAAAAAGAATGTAAGAGAGAAAGAAAGAGGAAGAGAAAGAGGGAGAGAGAACGGGATTCTTGTTCTATTGCCCAGGCTAGAATGCAGTCTAAAAATGGGTATTAAAAAC